>JBBPMR010000791.1:0-14617 GCA_038090415.1 Rossbeevera mucosa | reverse complement strand
TTTGGCCAAGTGGCCCTCTTTGCCACAATTGTAGCATGCTATCAAGTTTTGGACTTTTGAAGGTCCCACGACTTGTTGTACCTTAATGGGCACAGGTGTCACCTTAGGAGGTGCTATAGGGTTTTGCGCTTTAGGAGGCGCCAATGGACTAGAGATCTTTGGTGCTGATGGTTTGTGCACCTTTGCAGTTTTGGTCTGCACGACCCCAATTACTGGTTTCTTTGTGGTAAACACATTAAGGTGGCTAAGCACCTCGTTTGCAAATTTCTCAGCCTTTTCGGCCCTCTCTAGTGCTTCTTCTGCTATCATTTCAGCATATTTTGCCTTCTCGGTAACATCAGCTATTTGTGCCTGTGTGATTGCAAGCATTTTGGCTAGTTGTTTTATTTGGCCGGTTAGGCCCAAGAGTATGGTGTTGTCACTCATAGTAGTGACCTTAGGTTTAGATACTCTGTCTAGTACCTCTAGAATGGATTGCGTCACTGGAAGACACGGCTCGAAGATGTCTATGGATCTCTTCAATTTGACCAAGGATTTTGTCAGGTGATACTCACGAAGAGACCAACACTGACCCTAGAATCTTGTTAAAATAATACCAGAGAACACAAGCTCCAGACTATACCTTGTTGTCTAGGGGGATCTCACGAAGAGTCACACTCAACTAGACCTATCGTTCTATAAAGCAATATCAGAATACACAAGCCCCGAACGTGTGTTGAATAAGAGTCGAGGAACCAGATTTGCCTGGCTATGGCACAGATTTAGCTCTGCAAGGCTTTGAATCTTATTTATACTAGAAGAGATTGAGATTCTAGTCTTTCATGAAGTGCATGCGGCAAGCTGCTCTCCCTCGAATGGGAACTAATAACTCGCGAAGCGAACGTACAAGACACTACTATGAAACAATATTTAAGCTGGAGTATTGTACTCCACCCGATTATTGTCTCGGGGCCGGCTATACAAGCACGCTTGTTTTACACCCAAATGGTGGGGACAAGACCCAAGTATCAAGCAGTATAGAGGAGGGACAAAGCCCAAGCAATTCTAGTCAATGTTGAACAGCGCAATGAAGGCCTTGATGGTGGTAAGAAGGTTTGTTGAGATGTAACACAGTCTCGGCGATGGTGACAGGGGACGTAAGAAAGATTCTGTTCTAATGTTGAGCAAGCCTAGACACTATACAGCACCGACTGCCACACTCGAAGCAAGAACCAAAGAAATGGATAAAGAACTAGAGAACAAGGAGACTGTCTATGCATAATTTGACAAGAATAGAATGGGGAAACATCCTGCTAACTATCCTACTATATATACTATGGTGCTATGCGCATGGACCAACCTATGCCTATCACTATCTATGACATGAATGGGAACTATTACTATCTATGGCTATAGTGTTCTCACAGTCATGGGAAAACACATAGGATACCATGCCTATGCAATGCACTATCCATGCTATAGTAATGAGGTATGACATACTGGTCTGGATCTATGATGTTATGAGGCTAGAGCGATGACGAATGCTATGCTATGATGTCATAGTCTAGAACCAATAACCAATGCTGTGCTATCACGTGACTATGTGTGCAATGAGTGAGCACTAAGAAGCAGGCATCTATGCCAATGCTATGATGGGTGGTTAAGTGAGCATCTGTTGTGGGCATCTAAGGTCAAATCCTAAAAATGGACAGCATTTCTATGGTTCAATAGTGGGTGTTTATCGTGGGCACTTAAGGCAATAACGATGGTTTTGAGGGTTTTATAACACTCTCCACCCTAATACCATTTGCCACCACCTCAAAATGTCTGGGATGAAAGCTGTAGTCAAGTCCAAACACCCTCTACTTTCTGCTAGGCATCGCAAGAATCCCTTGGACTTTGCTATTGCTCATAGGGACTGGACTATAAAGGACTGCAAGAGGATAATATGGTCTGATGAGACCAAAATCAATTGCCTGGGGCCAGATGGAAGGAAATGGGCATGGAAAAAGCCAGGTGAGGGGCTTAGTGATAGGCTGGTACAAGGAACAGTCAAATTTGGTAAAGGTTCTGTAATGGTATGGGGGTGTATAACTTGGCAGGGAGTTGGCCATGCTGCCAAGATTGATGGTAGGATGGATGGTGATCTTTACCTTCAGATTTTGAAGGATGAACTGTTGAATACTCTGCAGTTTCATGATCTTGATCCATCTAACATCATCTTTTAGCAGGACAATGACCCCAAGCATACCTGTAAAAAGGTGAAGAGATGGCTAGAAGAGCAGGATTTTGAGACCATGGTATGGCCTGCACAGTCTCCTGACCTCAATCCCATTGAACATCTAAAGAGAAGGTTGGCAGAGTATGAACACTCTCCTAATGGGATTCATCAACTATGGAAGAGGATTCAGGAGGTGTGGGAAGAGATACCAGCTGAGGAGTGTCAGAAGTTGATTGAAAGCATGCCAAGGAGGGTCCAGGCTGTGATTAAAGCCAAAGGAGGATATACCAAGTACTAATATATACCAAATACCCTTTTTATTTGAAAAGTCCAAAAACTGTTCCAATGGTGTTGCAGGTTTAGAATGGATATATCTCTGGAGCCTCTGAGCCAAATCACATGACCCTGGGGACAGAGTTGTAGCTAAGGGTTTGTACTATGTTTGTCTTTACCAAAGCTAAGCGAGATTCCCACAGGTGATTGCAGGGCGCTTCATGCCCTGGTTTGGAGTTAAACATTGGAACAGTTTTTGGAGTCACTGTATGTGTAGCCACTCCAAATTTTCAGTGTTAAACCCATTGAGGCTACCAAATAGCGGGATTGATTTGATATAGTGAACCAGCAAATGAAGCTTAGGTATATTGAAATGTTTGCAACAGCCAAGTTCAATGAAAACATCCTTGAGGGTGTGGAACTCATTGAGGGCATCCTGTAAGGCCTGTAAAGTGTTGTCGGTGTGGAAATGATACTGCACAAGATAAACAAAGTCGAGTAGTGCACAACTGGCTTAAATGACATCATGGTTTTGTGTAGTCCCAACAAGTGCAGTCAACAAAACTTGTTCGAGCTGTTTGTGATCAGAGCCAGTCCATTGCTTAATGCTGGAAATGCCGTCCTTCCAATGTCACAGTCCTGGATGGGTTGGTGTCACTTGAAATCGACTATCAAACACCTTTTTGCCTGCAATGGCCATACACCATTTCTTCAGGTGATCTTTGATGATCCCTTGGTGGAGCTGGTGTAGAATGTCTGAGGTAATGCATGTGAATATGTTGGAATGAGGGAGATCTGCCCAAAAGGGTGAGAAAATGGAGCGCAGACCCTCTGCAATCAATTCAGGGGGGTATTTGCCAGCCACTTGCGCTTGGAGTACACAAGTTGTCTGTGCTTGATTACAACATGGAAATTCGAAGTTGGTGCCACGTTGGTCTGCAGGCACTTGACATTTGGAACACCGGTTTTCAGCACAACACCCAACCAAATATTGTTCAGGGTGATCCCCAATGAATGCAGCAAGTACAGGGTATACTCACCTGACCAGCCCATTGGTGCACACCATGTCAATGCCCTCCCAGCCGGCAGCTACAAGAGGTTGAACAAGTCACCTCATGCAGTAGTGAAAGAGGTGGTATCTGGCCACAGAGTTGTTCTTGAACATTTTGAGCTTCAAGACAGGTAGGTACCCCACCAAGATCGAAGTGTGCCATGCAGGCTGACGATGAACATGTTTTGAAATGTTGCAGATGGTCAGATACACTGGCCATGCCATTTTGTCACCCTTGAATCGCGATAACTCTGTTTTGTCAGAGGCAAGTATAATGGGTGCCACGATTGCTCCTGGTGGTAGCTGGGACTACAAATATACTATCAATATGTGTTGTTGATAGGGTGTTTCACAATGTCCTACCTGGGTTTTCCACCACCAGTCACCTGTCCACATCTCATCATAACTTCGTGTTTCTGCCTGACAGTTGATATAGACTTTTTCAGGTGCGTATGCCATCTCATTCTTGAATGCTGGATTCCCAATTAACTCCTGAATGCAAGCCACAGGATTGCGCAGCCACAACTCCAGCTCTTCGACCTCCTTTTCTTCGGCATCCCTGATCCTCTCCACATTGCCATGCACACATACAAGCTCACATTGCCATTCTGGCCCAGTTGGAAGCTGATCAATTAATTTCATGAATGTGTGTTTGCTCTTGTAGGTCGGCTGAGTATGTTTGCATGTCTGTGTGCAACAGCTCTAAGTGCTATGTGCAGTTCAAATAAACATGACTCACAATTGACAATTTAAGGAACTCATCTGTAGCTCTTTGATTCACGTTCTGCACAAGCCATGCAGCTAATTCCCATTCACTGTGGTCTTTGAATGGGGCATAAGCACCTAGTCCCAATGCATTTAGTAAGGCTTTCATTGACTTGAATGCAGTTTTTGCTGATCCAAGTACATTAGCAGCGTAACCTTCATTGTATTCGCATGCATATCTTGAATGTGTCTCACCATGAGTGTGGCCCTGTTGATCGGTAAAACCCTCTTCATGACCCAAGAAGATGTCAGGATCGATATTGAGATTAGGAATGTCAGTATTAGCATGGGTCTGGACACCCTAATGATCTCCTTCATTATTGGTCAGTACCTCAACATCTTCAGCCCTTCTTGCAGTATGTCTAGTAGTAGAATTTTGTAAAGCAGCTGCTTTGCAATGTGGTGAATGTTCAATATGGTGTCATACACTGTTTCATGTTGGAAATGCCTGGCCACAATTGTCACATTGGTTATGCACAAATGGGTAAGCCTTGAAGAGATGGGGCATTGTCAGAAGGACCAGAGAAACCACTTGTGAGGCACTCAGATCACTTGTGCAATGCCAGCCTGCTAACAAAACTTGAATTTGCTATTGCTCGCATGGTCATCATGCCTCAATTAAATCCATTGTAGGTCTGATTGTTGGCTATCGTCTCCATGCCAGGTCTGGATGTCATATCCTTAGTCAACACTATTCCAGGTCTGCCAGTGATTGCCAGCAGTGGAAGAAATACTAGCATCACTGCAAGTGGCACAGCTCACCCAATTTTGGTTAGATCAGGTTTAAACACTGCTTTAAACCTATCTGAACCAATCCGAGCTCAGGAAACGAGCAATCTGCCACCACAATATTACAAGACTACTTTTCAGATTGGTCTCTGTGTCATGTTACCTCCATTCCAGGTCTGATTTTTTCTCCACCCTATTACTTACTGACTGCTCTATTTATGCAAGTGTTGCAGCTCTTCTTTCTTCATTTTTCTTCCTTGACCTTGTTTTTGTGTGTCACTAATCGCATTCAAACTAAACGCTGTGCTGTGCGGATGTTGTTATAATCCATTGTTTTCCTTTCTTCTTTGGTTCTCGCTCCAGACTACCAAGTCCTACACTCAAATCTCTCCTGGACTTTTCTATCTCTTTCTCTTTGTTTCCCTCAGTTCCCCTGCACTCACTGTTGTTCTCCCTCTGCCTCCCACCATCCCTGGGGATATCCTTGCGCTTCCCCTTGTTCTCCTTGTTTCCCCTTTGCCCCTCTCTGTTTCCCTTTGCATCATTTGCCTCCGGACCTTTACTCATTGTGCTTTAGTCATCCGCAGTTTTCATGACTCATTCCATACTGTGGATTACCAACCTTTCCTGACTCATGCTTATTCATTGCATGTCTTCTGACTCATCCATAACTGCAGATTATTCATCTTTCTTATTCATGCTTACTCATTGCATTTCATCATCCACAGTCTTCATGACTCATTCCATACTGTGGATTACTCATACCCTTTACCTTTGCTTTGTCATCCGCTTAGTGTATCATTACTCATCCACAGTCTTCATAACTCATTCATACTGTGGCTGACACATACCCTTCGGTCACATTCCATGACCTTCCATTCCCTTAGTATATAAACCCTAGACACTCATCCATGTACACTAAGCTAGAGCTACTCGATTCTCCCTTGAATTCACTTGCTCCTAAGCCTTTTCTTAGCCCCTCTGAGCATGTGCTCCTCACCATAAACCCTTTGTCAACCTCAGGCCTCCCCTGTTACAACTGGCCCGGGTAGGGTCAGTTGTAGACTCAATGGGTACTAGGGCGAAGGGTTGGAAGTCCTAAGGTAAACACCAGAGGACAACAAAGGGCTGAGGAGTCCAAAAGGAGAGGCCTAAGGATGACAAAGGGCTAAGGGTGCTTAGTGAGCTTCACCACGAAGCGAAACACGAAGACTTGGCTGTGGAGACCAAAGGGTAAAGCCTTGGGTTGACGACGAGTTGCAATGAAGAGCACACGCTCAGAGGGACTAAGGGTAGGGCTTAGGAGTGGATAGATTCAAGGGGAGAATCGAGTAGCTCTAGCTTAGGGTTACAGAACGAGTATCTAGGGTTTATATACCAAGGAGATGGAACATCATGGAACATGATGGAAGGGGATGTGTCAGCCGCAGTAAGGATGAGTCATGAAGACTGCGGATGAGTAAGAGTACAGTAAGCAGGTGACAAAGCAAATGAATAAGCATGAGTAAGAGAGATGAGTAATCCGCAGCTATGGATGAGTTAGGAAGGCTGTGGATACCGGAAGTATCGTGAGTAAATGATCGATAAAAGAAAAGCATAGTGGTAAGCGTTGAGGAAAAGAGAAAGGAGAAGTGAAAGGAAGAGAGGAGAAAGGAAAAGAGTAGGAGTAGGGGCAAGTCATAACATTACCCCCCTTGTAGGCTTCGGTTCTCCTAAACAAAGTAGTCAGAATCCGCCACAGGGTTCTCCTGTCATGTTAGACTCAGCGACTTCATCATAGAAGTCACCTCCGAAATCACTGATGTCGTCTCGAGAGTCTTGTCGAGGGGGGGAAATGGGAAGGGGGCGATTGGAAGACCTGGAGGAATATCTAGAGCCTCTAGAACGATGGGAGGAGTAGGAAGAGGAGGGGGATATGCGCGGGGTACATCGTCGAAGGGGGCAGCTCCTCTGGATATGTCCAGATTGTCTGCGGAGACAGAAGGGGCATTGATAGTCAGGGCAGTCGACTTGAAAGTGTCCTAGACGTCGACACTGGAAGCAGAAGGAAGGGAAGAGGGGGTGTCCTCTGGGAAAAGGGGAATTTCCGGTGGTTGTTTGTGGGTCCAGCTCGACGCTGTCCATGGTGACAGGTTCTTCGAGGTCAGAGAAAGAGGGGGAGGAAGAAGGGGGGGACTTGGGGTCAAGGAAGGTGGTGTCGACTCCATCATATTCACTTGGTTCTGAAGGGGGGATGGATTCGGAGCAGTGGAGAGCCTCGATGCGATCAAGGACCTCGATCTCGGTGGGGTCGAGTGGAGAGGAGGATGTGGAAGGAGTGGACAGTACCTCGAGGAGGCCAGCCGGAGAGACTGCTTCAACCTCCGCAGGGAAGGTCTGGGAGAGTCTGGAGAGGCTGGGGGAGGAGAGTGGGGGGGAGGGGTGGTTGGCCAGTTCAGCCAGAAACCAATCGATGTCGTCCACGAACTCCATCATGCCTAGTTGGTGCATGGCTGAGAGGAGCTGTTCCTCGATGGCTCGGTGAGAGGCGGATACTTGAGAGGCTAGGAAGGCTTGGCTGCCTTCGGAGGAGGAGAGCATAGCATTGATGATGGGTAAGAGGTGGGAGGAGTGGACGAAGGCAAGGTATAACGAATTGAGAGGGGAGTCGATATTGACGTGGGCACTGATAGGGTGGTGCATCCTGGAGTCCTGGAGATATGCCCTAAGGTGATGAATAGAGGGGGATGATGGTTCGTCATCGCGAAGGCGCATGGCATAGGTGGGGATATCTACAGCGAGAACTGGGGGGTAAGGGGAGGGGTCGAGGTGGGGGGATTCGGGGCACCAGTTCCAGGGGGTATCGTTGATTATGGGGGAGGGAAGAGGAGGGTTAGGCTCCATCGGATTTCCACTATCTGGCAGAGGAGCATCGCTCCTGTCAAGATTAAGGGGAGGACTTGGAGGAGGAGACGAAAGTGATGGGGTGGTAGGAGGAATGGATGATACGGTAGAGAGGGATGCTTCAGAGACATAGAACATGGTGGTGTTGAGTTTTTGAAGGGGGTTTAGGAGGGGAAGACAGAGGGATGGAGTTTCTTATAGGCAAGGAGAGCGGACTTGGCATGTTTTAATTCCCGCTCAGGAATCCAGGTGTCTTCTTCCACAGTATACCCTTTCCATCAGATCAGGAACATGTGGTTCCTAGCAGAGCCTCGGTGGCGTATGATCCACAGTATTTCATATTCTTCGTCGCCTTCTATAAGGTCCGGAGGTGGAGCTGGGAAGTTCGGACCATGGACGGAGTTTTCATGATAGGGCAATAAGAGGGAGGCATGAAACACATTGTGGATGCTCCAGGTTTTGGGGAGGCACAGTTGGTAGGTGAGGGAGGATAGGACCTGAACAATGGTAAAGGGTCCTTCTCATTTTGGTGCGAATTTGGGAGAGGTGAGGGAACGTTTCAGGTTCTTGGCTTCCAGCCAAACCTTATCTCCTTTAGCGAAGGGCTTAAATCCTCTGCCATGGCGAGCTTTCATGACCTGTCTAGCAAGTTCATGAGCCGCTAAGGCTTCATCTCAAGCGGTGGTGAGGGATTTCAGGCAAGTTTTGACAGCAGGGAGGTTGGTTTCGGTGAGGATGGTGGGAAGGGGACGGGGGTCGAAGCCCATCATGAGAAAAAAGGGGGATTTGCCAGTGACAGAATGGGGGCAGTGATTGTGGGCAAATTCCGCATGGATTATTCAATCAGCCCAAGTGACAGGGTTATCACCACAGAAGATTCGGAGATAAGTCTCGACTTCCTGATTGACCCGCTCCATTTCTCCATCAGTTTGAGGGTGATAGGCAGTGGAAAGGGAGAGGTCATATCCGAGGACTTTTTCTAGCTCTTTGGCGAAGGAGGAGGCGAATTGGGGGCCACAATCAGAGATGATTTTGTCATACAGGCCAAAGTGTTTGTAGACTTTATGGAAAAAGAGGGAAGCAATACCCTCGGCAGTGACGGTTTTCTTGGTAGGACAAAGTACCACCCCCTTTGTAAGGCCATGGTCTACCACGACCAATAAGGAATCAAAACCAGAGGAGGAAGGGAGGTCGGTGATAAGATCACAGGAGACTTGCTGAAAGGGGCGGGAGGAGGTCAATTTAATGGGGGTGAGGAGG
The DNA here is from genome assembly GCA_038090415.1 of Rossbeevera mucosa. Lineage (NCBI taxonomy): Eukaryota > Fungi > Basidiomycota > Agaricomycetes > Boletales > Boletaceae > Rossbeevera > Rossbeevera mucosa. The sequence continues at coordinate 5,456 of JBBPMR010000791.1, read as the reverse complement.
GGGGAAGTGGGATGGGTGTTCGCTTTGCATTGCTGGCAGGCAGAACAGCCCTCAATATACTTGCGAACGAACTGAGCAAGGCCAGGCCACCAGTACTCAGCGGAGACGAGCTGGCGAGTTTTGAGGTAGCCAGGGTGGCCAGCAGAAGGATGGTCGTGGGCCTGAGACACAATGTTTTTCCAGAGGGAGGCAGTGGGGAGGTAAACATGATTTTGGTAGGTGAGGATGCCATCCGAGTATTTCCAGTTAGAGAGACAAGAACGGAAGGCAGGGGGAATAGTCCCTTCGAGACTTTGGAGGGCATTCTGGACAAGGGAGTCGTCACCTGCAGATAGGGCAATTCTATTACGGAGGGCAACATCGAACGCACGGACGAAGAGGTTGGAAGGGAGCAGAGTGACCGCTTCATTGTCTTTAGGAAGGAGGGACAGCTTATCGGGACGCCGAGAGAGAGCATCTGGTCCTGCAAGGAGCTTTCCAGGGACATGGATCATGCGAAGGTCGAAGTCCACAAGGTCGAGAAGCCAGCAAGCTTGTCGATGGTTGAGATTTTGGGGGGATCGGAAGTAGGTGAGGTTTTTGTGGTTGGTGAAGATCTGGGTAGGGAAGGGGGACCCCCGGAGGTAGTGCTTCCAGGCTTGCAACACACGAATGACTGCAAGAAGTTCTCAGTCATAGATGTCGTAGTTTCGTTCGGCAGAGATGAAGGACTGGAAGAGGTAGGAACAAGGGTGCCAGTCTCCGTTGAAGTCGGTTTGAAGGAGGATGGCACCAGTGGTGTCTCGAGAGGCGTCAGTTGCAATGGCAAAAGGGGTGGAGAGGTCGGGGAGACAAAGGACTGGCTTCGATAGGAAGGAGGCTTTCAAGGATTCAAAGGTGGATTGGCAGGCAGGGGTCCAGTCCCAGGGTTTGTCCTTCTTGGTGAGATCTATGAGAGGACGGGCGATATCAGAGTAGTGGTCAATGAATCGTCGATAGAAATTGGCAAAGCCAAGAAAGGATCAGACATCTTTAACTTTTGAAGGGGCAGGCCAGGAGGCGATGCCATCCAGCTTGACTGGGTCCATAGCTAGGGTACCAGGGCGGATGATCATCCCAAGGAATTCGACTTCCTTGGTGGCGAATTTGCATTTCTCGAGGTGAAGGTGGAGGTCGAGTTCTTTCATGCATTGGAGGACTCGTCGAGTGTGCTCAGTATGGGAGGCATCGTCGGGGGAGAAGATTAGGAGGTCATCAATGTAGATAACCAGCCAACCCTCTGCGATCATATCACGAAAGGAGTCATTCATGAATCGCTGAAAGGTGGAAGGGGAGTTGTTCATTCCAAAGAACATGACAGTGGGTTCATAGAGTCCTTTATGGGTGATGAAGGCGCCCTTCCATTGGTCTCCTTCTTTGATTCGAACATTGTTATACCCCCAGTGAACGTCAAACTTGGTGAAGACTTTAGCTCCCTTGAGCTTGTCGACCAAATCGGAGATTAGAGGCAGGGGATAGGCATCTCGAGGGGTATGGGAGTTTAGGTATCGGTAGTCCTGGCAGGGACGAAGTTTTCCATCTTTCTTTTTGATGAAGAAGAAGGAAGACGCTTGGGGGGATTTGGAGGGGCGGATCTTCCCACTTTATAGGTTGTCGTCGAGGAAAGATTCAGTGGCTTTTTGTTTGTCCGGGAAGAGAGGGTAGAGTTTCCCAATTTTGGGGATGAAAGTTTCGTCGAGGTTGATAGCGTGGTCATAGGGTCTAGGGGGAGGGAGGCGAGAGGAGGCTTCTTCGGAGAAGACCAACTCGAATTCAGAGTACTCGGAAGGAAGAGAGACTTTGGGTTTGGATTTCTCAGCTTCCATGGCGAGATTGGTGGCAGTGGTGAGGCGAGCGATGAAGGTGGATCCCTAGGGAATGAACCTGGATCTGCATCGCATGACTCGGTTTATTACTCGGTTTTCCGTGGCTCTCCAGAGATACTGGTCCTCGGTTTCAAACTCGAGGTAGTCATAGAGACTTTTGTCGTGAATGGCATGGACATTGACATGTCTAGGGAGTTTAGAGGGGAGGTGAGAGGGTTTTTGACAGTGGAAGTCGTGGTGTAGGAGATCAGCAGTATGGAGATGGTATAGATGTGCAGACATGTCAGAGGATTCCGAGATGGAGAGGGTCTGGGCTTTCTAGTCAATGTCTGGGTTTGTGGCTCGTAGCCAGGGGAGTCCTAGGATAGCATTTTCGTTTCCGCAGTCCATGATATGGAAGAGGACCTGTTGGGTGACTCCTTCGATGTCAACAAAGAGAGTGGTGGAGAAGAGAATGTCGCCATTCTTGTTAATGGATTGGTCAACATTTCTGACTTGGATGGGAGTGGATAGTTTGGTTCTGGGGAGTTGGTGTTTTCGAACGAAGGACCAGTCAATGCAGGAGATTTCTGCACCGCTGTCTACTAGGGCATTGGTTTCGACGGCTTGGAGATTATGCGATGGTACAATGAGACGAATGGGGATTTTCATTGCTTTAAAAGACTTGGATATAAGTACAGGTGCACAGGTAGTAGAAATAGGAGAGCCTTGCATCGAACAAGGTCTCCTTTTTAAAAACCCCAGGAGAAAGCAGTTTTTCCAATGACCTTTTCATTGTCAGAGTCTTCCTCCATGTCTATGAGGGCAGGGATGTCCTCTTCATCCGCTTTGGTGACCTTTTTGGTGAATCGTTTGTGGGAGGAGGTGGCAGGGGTGGTGGAGGCAAAAGCAGAGCAAGAGGAGGCGTTGTGGCCAGGTTTCCTGCAGCGAAGACATAGTCCAAGTTTGAAGCATCGCTCCCTTTCCTCAGGAGTGAGCTTGGCGATTTTTACCACATCTACGTCCATGGCATTGGGATCTTTCTTCTTAGGAGAGTGGATGGTGGTCTGGGGAATGAAGAGGTGGGACTGGGCACGTCCTCGATGTAGTTTGGCAGTTATAGCTGTGTGACGTTGATAGTCATTTAGTCTTTGCGTGTTGGTATACCAATCAGCGACAGTGGTGGGGACTTTCTCCATGAGGTAGACCCGTTCAGAGAGGGAGGGGGGAATGCCTGTCGAAAAGAACTGGCAGAGGGTGGCCTCTTCTTTGAGACCGGAGATGGCGACCCTGTTTTGGAACTGGGCAATGTAGGAAGCGAGGAAGGGGGAGAACGAGCCGTCACGCTTGGTCTCCATGCGGAAGGAGGAGAGTCAGGTGAGGGCATTAGCAGCCGAGTTGGAGTGCTCGAAAGTTTTCTTAAACTCATTGAAGAAATCGTTCCAGGTCCCTAGGGATAGGGAGCCAGCAGAGAGTCGTTTGGAGGTGAAGGTGTCGGCCCAAGAGTAGGCGGTACCCTTCTTCATGAAGAAGAGGGCAAATCCAACCTGTCTCTCGTCCGAGTGGTAGGTATCTTTGTTGATGGCAAGGTACCGCTGAACAGAGCATATTCAGGGCATTGCTTTATCCTGAGAACCATCAAAGTCCTCAGGTTGGGCGAGGCGGAGTTCTGTGATTTTAGACGAAGACATGACATGAGGGGGTGGGGGTGGGGGAAGGCTAAAGGGTGGTCGATAAGCAACAGGAGTAGGCGATGGGGGAGTGGGAGGTCTGGGAAGGATGAGGCTCGAGGATAACTGGTGAGCTAATTCGGTGGAGTCGTCTAGTTCTTGGGTTGAGGGGAGGGTAAGATCCGGATCAAGATCTGTATCTTCGTCGCTAGTTTGGCGAGGAAGGGACTCTGGGGACTCAGGGGAAGGTTGGCCTTCTCTCCAAGAGGAGGCAATGGCTAGGGCTCGGTGGGTAGAGAAAGCAAAGGGGTTCTGTGGGGTGATGCCTTCCTTCAGGTCTCGAGTAGGGGAGTTTGGGAGGAATGGTGAAAGCGGTTCACAACAATGGTGACCACAGGGTAAGCTAGAGCTTTTGTTACGACTGGCCCGGGTAGGGTCAGTCGTAGACTCAATGGATACTAGGGCGAAGGGTTGGGAGTCCTAAGGTAAACACCAGAGGACGACGAAGGGCTGAGGAGTCCAAAAGGGGAGGCCTAAGGATGACAAAGGGCTAAGGGTGCTTAGTGAGCTTCATCACGAAGCGAAACATGAAGACTTGGCTGTGGAGACCGAAGGGTAAAGCCTTGGGTCGACGACGAGTTGCAATGAAGAGCACACGCTCAGAGGGACTAAGGGTAGGGCTTAGGAGTGGATAGATTCAAGGGGAGAATCGAGTAGCTCTAGCTTAGGGTTACAGGATGAGTGTCTAGGGTTTATATACCAAGGAGATGGAACATCATGGAACATGATGGAAGGGGATGTGTCAGCCACAGTAAGGATGAGTCATGAAGACTGTGGATGAGTAAGAGTACAGTAAGCAGGTGACAAAGCAAATGAATAAGCATGAGTAAGAGAGATGAGTAATCCGCAGCTATGGATGAGTTAGGAAGGCTGTGGATACCGGAAGTATTGTGAGTAAATGATCGATAAGAGAAAAGCATAGTGGTAAGTGTTGAGGAAAAGAGAAAGGAGAAGCGAAAGGAAGAGAGGAGAAAGGAAAAGAGTAGGAGTAGGGGCAAGTCATAACATTCCCCTTAGCCCAAACCCTTGTGTTACACTTTGTGGTGAAGCTCTCAAGGTGACTCTTAGCCCTAGTTGTCCTTAGGTCTTTCCCTTTCAGACTCCCTTAGCCCTTTGTCATCCTCTGGTGTCTACCTTTGGACTCCTCAGCCCTAGCCTTAGTGCCCATCAAGTCTACAACCGACCCTACCCGGGCCAGTTGTAACAGATGTCATCCCATTTTGCTAGGAGTAATGTACTCCAGACCCAAGTGACCAGGACTGGTCGGGCCTGCTGGCCCACTGAGAAGGTTCAGGCAATATTAGGTAAGCATGGTGTTAATTATCATTGGGTTCACTCATTTACTGATGGCTGGCAGAGGAGCATGATCAAGCCAAATATGACTCTGGGCACCAGGCTCATGAAAAGGCAAAGCAGTGTGAGATGTTGTCCTGCAAACATGAGCAAGTGAGCAAAGCAGCAGAGATGGATCCATTAAAGGCATCCACCCGTGCCCACGCACCTAGCCCTGCCAATATCGAACCGGACAATGCAGTATGCATCCTAACCTGCAACAGACATGTTCCTAACCACTCCTTAGTTCACAACGAGATCAGTAGGGAGCGTCCACACTACCAATCCACGCCTTGCCTTGCTCACAGCACCACTGGTGGTCCGCCGGGGAAAAGTACCTCCAGCATCCGGTGCAACTGGTACTGTCAACAGGCAAACTACCTTCGAAAACCTACAGGCCACTACAAAGGTCAGCCTAATCCATATACAGACCACCTTACTGACGAGTGGCTAGTCTGCGAATACTATGGGCATGCTGAGCCATACGTCTGCCCAACCGACCAAGTCGAATGGACTTAAACGCAATAAAGCTTATTTCAACGTCCTGGAGGCGAGTCCACCCAAGAAGCAG
>JBBPMR010000790.1:0-14636 GCA_038090415.1 Rossbeevera mucosa | reverse complement strand
TCATTGTTCATAATCGAATGGCTCAGAATGAGTAGAATGAACCATTCAACCAGTTACATCTTGGTTTCAAACATCATAATCACTTTTTTATGAAAGAATATAGATCATACTATATATACATGAGAAAGTACAAAGTTATAGAGCAAGAAAATCCTGTAACACACATATTCAATATAGCTAAGTGACTGAATCAATATCAATGTGTTTACAGTATATAGTCTAAGGAATACTGTATTGCACATTTCTCAATGGATTGAATACATTTCCCTCCTATCATATTCCATAATGTGGTGAATGAAGGGTAAAAAACCAAATTAGCAGAGCAGTGAGGAATTAAGGTGACATATGTAGTACCCACATTCTCTGGTCAGGCCAAGCAATGGCTTGGTTTGTCAAACAACAGAAGGCCAACAGAGGACTTTGTCATCAGCAAGCATGGTGTAAATGATGGTCCACCAATCTAACAATAATATGTGAAACATGGCTAACTGCTGCATCTGCCCTCACTAGCACTCAACTATCAATGACTCAATTTGATTTTGCACATGGACTCAGAGCCACTGCCAGAAACATTGAATTTGCCAAAGATGGTATTTAGCCTGGAGCCACTGAGTAGACCCTCTTGTATAAATTGCATCTCTTAGTCTTGACACCATTCAATGATCAATCCACCATCATGGCATGGCATACATTCCCTGGACTGGTCTCTTCTACCTGCTTGTGTCATTCACAATCATCATCACTGTCTCTGATACTGTTGTGCAAGAGAAACTCAACCCCAGGAACTACCTGGTCTAGACACATACACAAAGCATGAACATGATACTCCACCTCTGAGCCATGGAGTTCAGCACTCACATGTTCCTGTACACAGAGGCACATCAGCAAACCAACCCTTCTGCACTACAGAGGTTACAGACTGTGCAGAGATTGTGGCTGTGCACTGGAAGTCACACAAAATTTGCACACTGCAGCTATTTGTGTTGACAGTTCACACAGTTCTACACAGGTACTACTAGAATAGTTTTGACTCAGTGCTGCAGCAAATATTACATTACATAACCTTTAGGCACTAGTACTGATTCTATTAAGTAAAGCTATAAGCTAAAGTGGCCAGAGAGCACTATTTTATGGAACAGATACTTATCACACTCAATGTGTTGTAAAGGACCAAAGTTGTGAAGTTCACATTGTATCACTACTACTTACTAGTGTTGGGTAGGGTACAGTCCCCTTCATGGCTCTTGACATCCTCTGTTCATTTGTACAAGTAACTCAAGACTTCAAGCACAATTTCAAGTCTATCATTTATGTACTCATTTGGATCTCTGTCTTGTACCCCAGACCAAGACACCAACCTTGCAGCACTCACAACACATGCTTGAGCACATGGATCTCCTGTAAGACCTGCAGGGACATTGTGAATCTCTGGAGCACAAAGATGAGGGAACCACAACTCTTGTTCCAACTCTATAATTTACACCGTATTTCAGTGGGCTCAAAGACTGTCATGAAACTGTATCAAGCTATTCATGCCAAGTCACTTGATCATGGTTTCCTCAGAGAAATCTTGCTCAACGCATTTTTTGAGGTCTAGGAACCAAATTCTAGTTCTCTGAACATTATAGGCAATGTGGTGGTTATCCCAGTGAAACATAGCTTGAACCCTAAAGTATGCACATCAAAGTGGGCTTATTGTTAGGTGTCGGTTATACAGGCAGGATGTAGATGGTTGGGTGAAATTGAAGCCATTTTATCCTTTTTTGTACATATTAATTTTCTAATCTATATTTTTGTGGAAAACTGGATATCAATTACAATGAAAGACTACATACTTGACTTGGCAAGTGGGCTCACAACACATGCAATCACATTCATCACATATAAGATGAAGTCATTAAATGACATCTAATTACAATGCATTTAAATTGAAAGGTTGCCATTCCAGAAACTCAAAGGCAAGTACATAACCAGCTTTCCCTATGACTGGCAACAGTCTGACATACATTCTGACTCATTTTGCTCTGCAAATGTATTTGAGCTCTCCTGTTTGCCAATTTTGAGCTGCAGTCTTAACTCTTAACTTTCGACTTTGACTTACTCTTCATCCCCTGTTCTCAGCATGATTGGGGAAGGTGTTCTATAGGGAGGTTGTGTTTGTTGACAAAGTGCCAATCGATGCAGGATACATCGGCTCCAGAGTCAATGAGGGTGAAGGTGCTGACATCTTTGAGATCACAAGTAGGGACAATGAGATGGAGAGGGATATGCATGGATTTCATTTGTCTATTGGCTACAAGTACATTGGTTTGAGATATAGAGGGGGCCTGCATCAGAGAGGGTCTCCATTTTAAAAACCCAAGAGGGATACTTGAAAAACAGCAGCTTCTTCATCATCCTCAATTTTCTAGAGAGAAGAGGTAGAGAGTTCTTCTTCAACTCTTTGGACTTTCTTTTCGAAGGGTTTGGTTAAGGGAAAGGTGGAATAGATGGTGGCTGAATGGCCACTCTTGCAACATATAAAGCAGAGCTTATGTTCGATGCATCACTTTTTCTCCTGAAGGGTGAGTTTTGGAATATGAATGGCATCGACATCCATAGCATTAGGGTCTTTCTCTGTTCTGGTGGAGGAACCATTATGATATGGAACATAGGAGGGGGTGGAGGCTTTCTTGTTGTGGCTGGAAATGTTGTCTGCTCAGTTTCATTGGGTTTGAAAGTGAATGGCCTTAGAGTACCACTCTGAGATCATGGTGGGGGGTGTGTCCATCGAGTAGATGCAACACATGAGGGAGGAGATGAGTCCTGTGGAGAAGTATCCAATCAGGACATCATCAGAGGAGATACCACTAAGGGTGATTCAGTTTTGGAATTGGGAGATATAGGTGGTGAGGAGGGTGTCTCTTGTCATCCTGGTCAATGAGAGCCAGGCAATAGCATCTGCCTTGGTATCCAGCTGGACAAAGGCAGTTTTGAACTTGGTGATGAGTTCAGCCATAGTTCCAAGGGAGGGGGGTTGGGCTTCAAGGGCCTTGGTTCTAAAGGTGGATGCCCAGGTAAGGGCTGACCCTTCGGTCATGTAGGAGAGGGCATAGGTGACTTTCTTCACCTCAGTGTCATAGACAGCCTTGTTGACTAGGAGATACATCTGGATAGTGTTGATGAAAGCTTAAGGCTCAGTGGAGGAGCCATTGAAGGCTTTGGGTGCTCCCAGTTGGAGCTCAGTGTTCCTAGTGGTGGACATGGCAAAGGGTGGAGGGCTTGGTGAAGGGATTCGAGATGCTGGTGGGGTTCCTAGGTTGGAGTCTGAGGCCGAGGAAATGTGAATGCATCATTTGGAGTTTGGAGAAGCAGATGGTGGGTATGGAGGGGTAGGAGTTCCTCTCCTAGGTCTAAGGGGGTTGAAGGATGAAATAGTGAGGCACTACAAACAACAGTAGGCTCGAAGAGAGAGAACCTTTACCTTTTGTTACACTTGGTCTGGATAGAAACAAGCATAGCCTCAAAAAGAAGGTCTTGGAAGAGAGAGACAAGGACAAAGAGTCTTGAGGGACAAGAGATCAAGGCAACAGAGGGCCAAGGGGGTTAGAGGTCTTGAGGATCAAGGAATCAAGATGACAAGGTTCTTCAAGAGTTGAGGGATCAAAGACAGAGATGCTGAAAGTGACTAAAACAACCTATGAAGCTAAGTTAAGAGCTTAGAGGTTGAAGTGTCCTTTCAAGTGCAGAACGAGATCACACAGAGGGTTTCAAGAACAAGGGATATATTCCAAGATGTATCTAGGAGGATACTTGAGAAGGTCAAGGTTAGAGAAAACTAAGAGTGATGTTGAGTTGCTTATAAATAGGAAAAGGAACAATAGGAATGATGCTGATTGGTTGGTAAAAGTTGTGCCATAGAATGTTATGGAATAATGGGGAATATATAGATAATCCACAGCATGAATGGTAAGAAGCTGTGGAAGACTAAGTATACAAGGAAGTGGCAATAAGAGGGAAAGCATAGAAGAGAGGGAAAGAAAAGAGGGGGGTCCACACAAATTGTAACAGGCTCACTACCAAGTGAATGACTCAGAAGACAAAAGGAGGACCCTATGAATCCATCCTTACAGAATACATCACTATGTTCTGCAACAATGTTGCCCAGTCTGAGATTGCTGATTCTAATGTGCTGATTTCTTACTTCAGAGCCAGGATCCCCCCTGCTCTCACTCATCATATCTTCTCTATGGTATTCAAGAACATCGAAGAATGGTATCAGCGTTTCACCTAATACCAGACCCAATGGGACACTGCCAACCTTGTTACCTCCTGCTCTCACAATCCCCTAAGAAATTCCACCTCATTCCACCACTTCTCTACTTCCACTCATGGCCTGATTGCTATGGACATAAATGCCATTAAAGTTGGGAAGCTCACTCCAGAAGAGTGAAAGTGCTGCATTGAGAAAGGACTCTGCTTCTGCTGTCACAAATTGGATCATGCTTCTGCCTCCTGCCCCAACTTCCCATCCCGACCTCCTAGAAAGAAGGTTCAGCATGTCAAAGAAAATCTCCCCAAGCTAGAGTGAAGGTGACCTTTGACAATGTCTATGAAGGCAACCTTTGATGAAGTCTAGGTGCTGCACTCGAACTTTAACTAAGAGGAAAGAAAGTGTTGGCAAAGGGGATCCAACAAGAACAAGACTGGCTTGTTCCATTGCTGCATTCAAGTATATATACTGTTACAATGCTATGCTAAGGCTATACTACATGTGTCTACAGTGAGGCAAGGCTTATGCTTACCATGAGGCTAAAGGGAGGCAAGGCTATGTGGAATGGAAGAAAAGCATGCCTTGCGCCAAATGCATGTTTGTCTAGACTTATGATGTCATATTACATAATGCGGTGTGATAAGATAAGAGATAAAAGGACTGAGCACTTGTACTACATTTTAGGGCGCTCTGGACTTCAATGAAAAGAATGAAAAGAAATAGGCGTGTACAGCGCTAAAGTAAGAAAAGAACTAGTGATGACTAGTGTTTGCAACAGTCTAGGCACCACACTTGAATGAAAACTTAAGAGAAAAAGTGTTGGCAAAGGAAATCCAATGAGAACAAGACTGGCTTGTTCCATTGCTACATTCAAGTATATATACTACAGTACATGAGGTGTCCATGAGGACAATGCTATACTACATGTGTCTACAGTGAGGCAAGGCTATGCTTACCATGATGCTAAAGTGAGGCAAGGTTATGTGGAATGGAAGAGAAACATGCCTTGCTGCATAGGTGTGTAAGCTAGATTGTGATGTCATAGTGACATCATATTACATAATGCAGTGTGATAAGATAGAAGATAAGGACTGAGTACTTGTACTACATTTAGGGCACTCTGAACTTCAACAGAATGAAAGAGAAGAAATAGGCACTATAGATGCTTAGTTGAAAAGCTAGTGATGACTACTATGTTTGCAACATTACCCCTGTCTAGGGAGGAGATTCCAGATCCTCAGAGTCACTAGGCCATTCCTGAGCACACTCTGATAAGAAAATCAACTCAACTTCTGATTTGTTATTGTCATAAACTTGTTGAATCATGTATGTGCTGCTGATTCATGTTAAACTTGTTTAATGCATTCTGTGCATTGCCTAAATCACAACCTGCCACCCATGTGCGATTAGATTTTTTATAACCTTTCCAGTGCACCAGGTACTGGTAGCCTCTTTCCCTCTTTCTTTGATCAACAATATAATTGACTTTGAACTCCTTGGTACCCTCATCACTGACCACCAATGGACCAGGGCATATGATGGGTTGACCAGCCAGGGGTTCTAAGTATGTTTAACCCTTGAAACATTTACCATGGAGTGTACATGGCTACTACTAGGCAATGTCAAGGTTATAGTGTTTTTTCCTTTTAAATCCATAATCCTATATGAACTGATCCATCAATTGTTTAACTTTGGGCAAGTTCTAGATAAGCCAAGAGAAAGATGTTCAGAACTGAGCCACACTTTATCACCTATCTTGTAGGGGGGCACTTCTGAACAATGATGGTCAATTTGTTCTTTAATTTGTTCTCTAGTTTTTTCCAAGGTTTGCTTGGCTGTTTCATGATTTAATCACATCTGAGATACCAAATCCATGGCTGAAGGGGCTTTGGATGTCACTGCTTTGAAACCAAGTCTAGGTTCAAAGGTTTTGTTCACTTGAAAAGGAGAAAACCCTATCACTAAGGACTGAGTATTGTTATATAAAAACTAGGTGATAGCTAATAGTTCAGTCCATTTATCTTGTTTTTCTAGAGTATAGAGTGTAAGGTACTGTTGTAGCTCTCTATTTACTCTCTCCGCCTGACTATTGGTTTGCAGGTGGTAAGTGGTTGACATTTTTCTTTGAATGTTCAACATCTTACAAATATCCTCCATTACAAATGAAGAGAACTGTGGTTCATGATCTGATATGATCAAATCAGGTAGTCCATGGTGTTTCCAAACATAATCCATGTACAACTTGGCTGTTCCTAATGCTGTTATCTCTTTTGTTGTAGGGATAAACATTGCTTCTTTTGAGAAACAATCTACCATGACTAAGTTTGCATCAAACCCACTACTATTGGATAATCCTGTGATGAAGTCAGTGCTAACTTCTGTCCATGGTCCAGCAGGAACTTCTAATAGCATTCCTTTACCACTATGTTACGATTCACTATTTCCTTTCTTCTTCTTTTCTTTTTCTAATCGTTTTCACTACAGACTACCAAGCCCTGCATTCAAACCACGCCTTGGCCATTTCTTTTCCTCTATGATGACATAATACCCATAACTCATCTACCTTAGTCATCATTTCCCCCATGACTCATTGATGCTGCGCATTACTCATTTTACTTGTAACCATTACTCATCCGCAGCATTCTGACTCATCTTCACACTGCAGATTACTCATCTTCCTTCCACCATGTTCCATGGTGTTCCATCAGCTTAGTCATTCTCATTTCCCTGTACTTATATAAACCCTTCCATACCGTCTGTATTCCCTAAGCTAGATCTCCTTTGTACTTCCATACTCTCGTCAATCTAGCCCACCTCTGCTCCCTCCCTCTACTGGGTGAACCTCTGTGTGTCTTCGTCCTACACTTGACTGGACGCTAGACTCATAACACTTCATTAGATCATGTTACAGTCGTCTCTACAATCGATAGAACGACCACTGCGACCGCTATTCCCCCAGCGGTAACCTTCGCCCTTCGTCTCCCTTCGTACAACAAAGGCTACGCTCGTCCCTACCTGGGCCAAGCGTAACAAAAGATCTAGCTTTCCCTCAATGGTCACCACCGCAGTGAACCGCCCACCATTTCTCGACCCCCTCATAACCCTGACCCCCATCGCTTAAGGCGGCAACCCTCTGCCCCATACCCCATCGAAACTTCGCCAGAACCCTCTGTCCACTCCAGCCTCGAAGATAACTCTTCGGAGCCCGATATCCTCATCCCCTCTCCCGAAGACGAGGATCAAACGTTGTCCCTGTCCCTTCACTTGCAAACCGCTCTATCCCTACCCCCCGACCCCTCTTCTCCTTCTCCCACTCCTGTCCAACCACCGCCCCCCATGTCCAAACCTACCAAGCTTCGCATCGCATCCCCCGAACACTTTGACGGCTCTTATGCCAAGTCCATGCCCTGGCTCACCTCTGTTAACTTCTATCTCGAGGTTAATAAAGAAGTATACTCCTCCGACGCAAAGAAAATTGCGTTTGCCCTCTCATTCATGACCAAAGGGTCCGCCTCTACCTGGGCCCAAATCTTTCGACAGAACTCTATTGACGACGATGGAGACATCACGATGGGGACCTTTAAGGACTTCATAAAGCTCTTCAAAGCTGCTTTCAAACACCACGACTCCGTCAACAACACCATCACCTGGTTAACTACCAAGCGGATGACTCAGAAGAAAAAAGGAGGCCCTTACGAACCGTCTCTCACTGATTATATTGCGCAGTTCCGCAACAATGTTGCACAAGCCGAGATCGTTGACCCAAACGTTCTCATCTCATACTTCGGAGCCGGAATTCCCCCCGCTCTTACTCGCCGCATCTATTCTATGGACACTGTCCCCAAGACCATCGACAAATGGTACCAACGCACCACCCAATACCAAGCCCAATGGGATACCGCCAACCTCGTGATCTCCCGCTCTCATAACCCCCTTCGCAATACCACCTCTTTCTCCCAACCATCTTTCACCCCTGCCCGTGACCCGAATGCCATGGACATTGACACTATCAAAGTAGGGAAGCTCACTCCGGATGAACGAAAGTGCTGCATCAAGAAAGGACTCTGCTTCCACTGCCGAAAACCCGGACATATCAATGCCACCTGCCCCAACTTCACATCCCCTTCGCAACCTTTGAAAAAGAAGGTTCAATGTGTTGAAGAAAATCTCCCTAAGCTTGAGGAGGTAGAAGATGACGATGAAGATGAAACAGTGGGAAGAGTTCGCTTTTCCGCCGCTACCCAATGGGATTTTTGAAGAGGAGACCTCGTTCAACGCAAGGATCTCCTAGAGTTACGTGCACACCTGTAATTGTATCACAATCTGCCAAATCTATGCATATCCCCTTGCAGCTTGTGGTACCGACACACACGATGAAAGTTGTTGACACCCGTGCCCTTGTAGACAGCGGTGCAGATATCTCTTGCATCGACTGGATGTTTGTGTGAAAACACCACTTCCCTACCACTAAACTGGACATCCCCATTCTAGTCCGAAACGTCGACCAATCCTCGAACAAGAATGGCGAAATTCGCTATACTTGTACCCTTTATGTCAACATCGAAGGAATTTCTCAGAAAGTCCTCTTCCATGTCATGTCCTGCGGCAAGGAGAACCTCATCCTTGGCCTACCGTGGCTTCGATCCACTAACCCCTCCATTGATTGGAAATCCCAGACCCTCACAATCGACGAATCCTGTGACCAGTCTAAAGACTTGTATGCCACCTATGTCACTGACTCTCATCGTCATAAATCGTGCTTCTGCCCCCCATCCACCATCCCGTTTAAAACCCCTCGCCATACGACCATCACTCCCGATGCTCAGGATCGTATTCATTCATATATGGATTACAGTGATCCCCACGACTACATCCTTCGAGCTAAGGAGAATAGAACCATCAACCGAGTCATCCATGGGGTCTGCCGCTTTGCTCCCCTCGGCTCTCCTCTATGCAGAAAAATCACCTCATCCACCGAACTCGCCACCGCTGTAGAAAAGGCAAAACCCCAACAAGTTCTCCCAGAGGAATACAACGTCTATGCCTTAGTCTTCTCCGAAGACTCCATTGACCATGTCCCCCCATCTTGACCCTATGATCATGAGATAAATCTCAATGAATCCTTCGTCCCTAAAATCGGAAAGCTTTATCCACTCTCCCCAGATGAACGCAAAGCTACCGACAACTTCCTCGAAGAGAACCTTCACTCGGGGAAGATACGCCCTTCAAACTCTCCTCAGGCCTCCCCTTTCTTCTTTGTAAAGAAGAAGGATGGCAAACTTCACCCATGCCAAGACTACCGCTACGTCAATGAACATACCATTCGTGATGTGTACCCTCTCCCGCTCATCTCCGACCTCGTCGACAAACTCAAGGACGCCAAGGTCTTCACTAAGTTTGACATCCGCTGGGGCTATAACAATGTTCGTATCAAAGATGGACACCAATGGAAAGCCGCCTTCATCACTCATAAAGGCCTTTTTGAACCAACCGTCATGTTCTTTGGTTTATGCAACTCCCCAGCTACGTTCCAACGCTTCATGAACAATTCGTTCCGCAACATGATCGCCGAAGGATGGCTAATCATCTATATGGATGACCTCCTCATCTTCTCCCCTGACGACACCACTCATACCGAGCGAACCAAATGTGTCCTCCAATGGATGCAAGAATTGGACCTATGCCTTCGCTTGTCAAAATGCAACTTCGCAACCAAAGAAGTGGAATACCTTGGCATGATTGTCCAACCTGGGCAGATCGCAATGGACTCCGTTAAGCTTGATGGGATCGCCTCCTGGCCCACCCCTTCGAAAGTCAAGGAAGTGCGCTCATTCCTTGGCTTTGCCAACTTCTACCGCCGGTTTATCCCAGACTACTCCACCATCGCCCGACCCCTCCTGGACCTCACCAAGAAAAACCTTGCTTGGTCGTGGTCTCCCACTTGCGAATAATCGTTTCACTCTCTGAAACAACTATTTCTTTTGAAACCTGTTCTCCGACTCCCTGATCTCTCTGCTCCCTTCGCCATCGCCACCAACGCCTCCAAATATGCCACCGGGGCCATCCTTCTCCAAACCGATTCAAACGGTGATTGGCACCCATGCTCCTACCTGTCCCAGATGTTCTCTTCTGCAGAATGAAACTACAACATTTACGATCGAGAACTCCTCGCTATCATTCGCGCACTCAAAGCGTGGCGACATTATCTTCATGGTTCCCCATTTCCAGTACAAGTCTTCACGGACCATAAAAACCTCACCTACTTCCGCCAAGCTCAACACCTCAACCGTCGACAAGCTCGTTGGCTCCTCGACCTCTCTGATTTTGACCTCAAAATCGTGCATGTTGCTGGAAAACTACTTGCTGGTCCAGACGCCCTCTCTCGCTGCTCCGACCTCTGCCCTGACACCCCCGACAATAACAACATGATCCTCCTTCCTGATTCCCTCTTCGTTCGACTCATCGACTTCTCACTGAACGACATCATTGCCTCCTCCTCCAAGGACGATCCCCTCGTTTTGCAGGCCCTCCAGGCCCTGGATGGGAAAATTCCTCCTGCATTTCGGTCTCGTCTCTTGGATTGGCAATTCCATCCGGGTGTCCTTACCTACAAAGACCGTGTCTATGTTCCCCCTGTCGAATCCCTCCGCCACTCGATCCTTGAACGGTGTCACGATCATCTCACTGCTGGCCATCCTGGCTACTTAAAAACTCGTCAACTCATCGCCACTGAATTCTGGTAGCCCGGCCTCGCCCAATATGTGCATAAATACGTTGAAGGTTGTGCCTTATGCCAACAGAATAAAACAAATACCCACCCCACTGTTCCACCACTCACCCCCATTAAGTCGTTGTGCTCTCGCCCATTTCAGCAAATTTCTTGTGACCTCATCACCGACCTCCCCCTCTCTTCCGGCTTTGATTCTCTCCTGGTCATGGTTGACCACGGACTTAGTAAGGGGGTAATTCTCTGCCCCACAAAGAAAACGATCACCGCTAAAGGAGTAGCATCCCTCTTTTTTCACAAAGTTTACACTCACTTCGGTCTCTATGACAAAATCATTTCTGATCGTGGCCCTCAATTCGCCTCCGCCTTTGCAAAAGAACTAGGATGCCTCCTCGGCTATGACCTCTCTCTGTCCACTGTGTATCACCCACAATCTGATGGTGAAACAGAACATGTTAACCAGGAAGTGGAAACCTACCTTCGGATCTTCTGTGGAAGCAACCCCACATCTTGGTCCGAACTAATCTCCCATGCCGAATTCGCACATAATCACCACCCTCATTCTGTCACCAACAAGTCTCCGTTTTCCTTGATCTTCGGCTTCGAACCTCACGCCTTACCATCAATTATCCCTGACACCAACATCCCAGTAGTAGAAACCCATCTCAAAGACCTCGCCGCAGCCCGAGACGAAGCTCTTGCCTCCCATGAACTCACCAGGCAAGTTATGGCCTCCTGTTCCAACTGCCGCTTTATCCTCTTTTCCCTCGGAGATAAGGTCTGGCTCGAAGCCAGGAACCTCCGCCGCACTATGACTCATTCGAAGTTTGCCCCGAAACAAGAAGGACCTTTTACCATCACGAAAGTCTTATCACCGATTATCTACACTTTACGCCTCCCCAAAATGTGGAAAATCCACAACACGTTTCACGCCTCGCTTCTTACCCCTTACCACGAGAACCTCGTCCATGGGAAAAACTTCCCTGTGCCACCCTTGGAACTTGTAGAAGGAGAAGAAGAATACGAAATAGAACGAATCTTACGCCACCGTGGAGCTCTGTCCCACCACATGTTCCTGATCCGATGGAAAGGATACTCCGCCGAAGAAGACTCGTGGATCGCCGAATCGGAGTTGCGGCGTGCCAAATCCCTTCTTACAAACTATAAAAAACTTCACCCTCTCATTTTCCCTCTTTCTTCCTCATCCCCATCTTCTTCGACCAAAAAATCACAACGTCGTTCTTAACCTTTTCAAAACTCATTATCCATTATGGCCATCGAATTTACTTCATCCACTCCATCTTCTGCTTTTTCACCCATCTCCTCTTCTTCGCCCTTAAATACCACTTCTACTACAGCTGACGCCGGTTGGAGTGATCACTCCGCATCAGGATGGTACGCCCAGGAAGGACTAGTCCCCATCTCTCCTACCACCACACCGTCCGCTTGTCTCCTAATACCCATTCTCTCCATTGATGTTCCCCTCTATGCCAGTTGCCTTCGTGACAACTTTCCCAACAAGGAATATATTCGCCTTATGAACCAGTTCATCACCAATTCGCGTCTTGCATCTTCGATTTCCGCCTACCTTGATGTCGGTTCCCCACTCTACGCCCTTTACCGCGCCTATCTCCAAGCCGAACACCTTACTCCCATCGCGTCCCATGTAACGGCACAAGCCCACGTCGTATTCATAGGTTCCCTCCTCTCTGTTACACTTGGTCCGGGTAGGAACAGGTGTAGCCTCGAGGAGAAGGTCTTGGAATGAGGAGCAAGGACAAGGGGGTCTTGAGGGACAAGAGATCAAGACGACTGAGGGTCAAGGAGACTAAGGAAGTCTTGAGGATCGAAGGGATCAAGACAACAAGGTTCTTCGAGGGTCGAGGGATCGAAGACTGAGTGCTGAGAGCGACAAAGACAACCTATGAAACTGGGCTTAAAGGCTCAGAGGTTGAAGCGTCCTTTCAAGTGCAGGACGAGGTCACACAGAGGGTTCAAAGGGGGGAAGGATATATTCCAAGACGTATCTAAGGGATACTCGAGGAGAGAACAGAGGATATTCGAGGTAGTACTCGAGGAGATCAAGGTTAGAGAAACTAAGAGCGATGTTGAATCGCTTATAAGTAAAGAGAGGAACAATAGGAACTGCCGTGATTGGTTAATAAAAGTGGCACCATAGAAGGCTGGGGAATATGTAGGTAATCCGCAGTAAAAGCAGTGAGAAGCTGTGGATGACTAAGTGTTACACAACGATGGTGATAGAGAGATGGGCATAGAGGGCGAAAGAAGAAAAGAAGAAGAGAAAAAGGGAAGAGGGTCCTCATGAATCGTAACATTACCCCCTTAGTAGACGAAAAGTCACCGACATTTCTACATCCTTGGAGATCCAGTCATGTTAGCCATGGCTTCATCGTCATACTCGAAGGGTTCGTCATCATCCAGTCCCCAGGACTTGGCATGGCCTTCTTCCCACCTTCGAAGTCCTTCGGTGGTATCTCCCCAGCCGATTTCTTCCTTGACTGGAGAAGGCACTCGGGAGGGGGGTTTGTGGTAGGATGGTTGGGACGAAGAGGCTGAAGAAGAGGATCGAGAGCGGCGAGTATGACGGCGAGAACGAGGAGGAGGGATGGGGAGAGGTCGGACAGCAGGGCAATGAATCTGTAGATGTCCTGGAGCGGTGACAAGACAGATAGGGCAGTGATATTCCTCGCAATTGGCTTTGATGTGGCCTCGACGATGACACTTGTAGCAAGTGGTAGAGTAGTCAGGGTGGTGGCGAGGGAGGACTATTTCGTTACCATCCAGGAATGCCTGTCGTTCGGCCTGGTTGAAGTCTGCGTCGACTAGAGCAAGTACTAGTTCCTCTTCGGTGTTCAGAGGGGATGAGCTGGCTGAGGGGGTGGTAGGGACGTCTGGGGGAATGTCATCGTGGAGGTCCGCGTCTGGGATGAGAGCATCTGCGAGTCTGTCAAGGAGGGGTCGACGAGGTTGTCGGAGGATGGTATCAGCGTAAAGAAGAGCATCGACCATACCCAGCTGATCCAACAGGAGGAGGAGGGCTCGGGTTTGAGTCTGAGTGACTTCTTTGAGGACGGAGACGAAGAGGCGGACAAGGTGGTCCTCAGACCGCAGGAAGGGGCGAGGGAGGCGATCTACAGCAATGGAGAGACGAAGGGTTTGCATAAACGCTTGTCTGGCTAGGTGGAGGGGGGAGTCTGTGTCAATGAGAAGTTCTAAGGTGGAAGCCAGCCGAGGATCACGAAGCTGGGAGTCAATGAGGTCGATGTTGTCGTTCTCAGAGAAGGAGAGAAGACGACGGGCGAAGGGGAGGTCTATTGGAGAGGTGGGAGAAGGTCCGAAGGTGGGGGAGTTCATTGTTTCGAAGAGGTTTGTTAGCGGTGAGTGGGTGGTTTGTTGCTGGGGAAAAAGATGGAGGGGTGGGCCTTCTTGTAAGCGTCCAGGACTGTTTTGGCGTGTTTGAGTTCCTTGTCGGATATCCAAGAGTCTTCTTCGGCCGAGTAACCCTTCCATCGGATCAAGAAGTGGCGCTTCTGTGGCGGCCCCTTGTGTCGTACAATCTTTTCGATTTCGTACTCTTCTTCGCCTTCTACAAGATCCGGAGGGGGGGACGGGAAGTTGGGTCCATAAACGAGGTTT
>JBBPMR010000789.1:0-14663 GCA_038090415.1 Rossbeevera mucosa | reverse complement strand
CTCTTCTTTCTTCTCTATCGCTTCTATCTTGTTCCCATTTTGTACCCCGAAAGTCTTTATAGACTTCCCTAACAACATCAGGACTGACCATTTTGAACATTGGCCAATAGTGTACTGTGTTAGGTACAGGATTATCTCTACATATAGTTTCGAAACGTTCGAAATCTATAGTAGGAAAGTAATGTTCGTTGTTACAAACCTCGTTCGATAATCTAGCTTTCAAGCGCTCGTCTTATCTTATCTTAGCGCGCGCCAATCTTATCACTTATCTAAGCGCTTGATTTTATCTTATTGTGTCATGTGACTCGAGTCCAGACCATTATGACATCATACCTCATGGCTAGTGCATGCTAAATGCATGGTGGCCTCATGTTGTAGTTCTAGACTCTTGTTCTCACAGTCGTGTGAACACTTAGTACATATATAGTAGTTTATCTCACGCTACGTCATCGCTTACTGAGCACCTGCCCTAAAGTACACCTCATGGCCGATGCATGTATTGTAGTATATAACAATGCCAGTACCAGCCAGACACCTTAGTCTGTTCTGGTTGATTCCCCGACCTGAAATAGTCCCTCGCCTCTGAGTCCTTGTTATTGTGTGGTGACTTAGTGCCTTAACTGTATAGTTTTGGTCATTGCCAACATTCGTTGTACACATAGTAATCATCAGGGTCTCCAGGTTGAACTGGGTAAGAGAAAAAGAACAAGAATAGTAAGGAAGAGTCCATGTATAGAGAAAGAATTCAAGAAAAGAAGTATATATACAAGAGTCCGGGTTAATAAGGTGCCACCTGAGCCTTTGCCTGTGTTCGCGTATGTATAGGCCTTCCATGGGAGGAAGTGGCCAGTATTGACTCAGTGTCGTAGATGACACATTGTCTCTGTAGCATCTGATCCACAGTTTTAGGCTCGGCATCAGGTTGTCCATGAGTGGCAGCAGTACTGGATCTGTGATAACAAAAGACATTCATAATCAGGTTCAAATCTACCTGTCCGACGTTTAAACGATGAAATGGTCCTAGTGAAAATCGTCGTAAGCAATCTAATGCCCAGTCACAAGTAGCTGAGTTTAGGATAAGGGCTTGAAGGATGAGATAGACAGGATTACGGTCATAAAAGTTCATCCTTTGCTTACAATCGAAGTCCGCATTCCATTCCTGAATCATCAAAACCTCCCTATGGTATGGTGTCCAAGGTACTGAGTAGTGGGCACTGTGGACGTGGTTGGGGAAATGAAGTGATTTGAAGAGCTCTCAAAATTCAGGGAATTGTTGAGGAAAGTGGTGAGTATGGATCACTTCATATCCTTGCCAGTGAACAAGGGAGTTGATGAGGAAGGGGTCACCATTGGTCAGAGTCGAAGGGGCCCAGCCGATAGAGGTAGCAAGAGAGAAGAGTGATTCATTGGGGAAGGAGAAGGTCATGGCGATATTCGGCATCCAAGCAGGAGCGTTCCAGGTGAGAGGTGAAATCTCCGGTTCTATGAAGAGGACCGGATAAGTGAGGCACTTTTGAAGGCGCAGGTCAAGAGGGGAAATAAGGTCCATCTTGGTGGACCACTGGCATATCGACGGTGAAGTCGACATCCAGAGACGACCCTCTTAAAGGTTATTCTGCTTGGCAACGATTGCCGTCACCATCTCCAACTCTCCTACTTCTCCTTCTTCAGCTGGTGCTTCAAACCTAAGTAGCTCCAGGGCTTCCTTCAGGTAGTCGACGTGGTGGTAGGCCACAACAGGGAGTTCCGATAGATTTCAGGGCAGTTCCAAGCAAGGCATAGCGAGGAGACAAGAGACGAGGTTCGAAAGGGAAGTTGAAACTTGTAGAAGGTGGTGGAACCATAAGAGGAATCTCTGAAAGAGAGGAGCGTTTGTCAGATGAGGATGATGGAGGGACAAGGTTGACTCCAGCGATATCTGAGATAAGCTGGGGGAGGACAGGATCTAGCAACGAAAGCTCAGCTTTTTTGACTTCAGCCTGTGTAAGTGGTGGCTGAGAAAGGAGGAAGCTGGAAGAGGTGGTTCCCTGGCGAGGATGAGTTGATGGTATGGGAGTAGAAGGACGATGACAAGGTTGAAAATTTCTTATGGACGGAGTTCGAATCGGACGTTGACTATTAGCACTGGTCCATGCAGCTTGAGCAAATGTGGCATTAGCGTAAAGGAAGCTCAGGAAGATAAAAGAACACCAGGAGCAATGCTGTCCTGATCGTCCAGGAGTTCTGCAATTGGAGCAGAAGAGAAAGAGGTCGTCGTCGATAGTACCAGTGATAGTAAAAGAGCGTCGTCCAGATAAACAATAGTACCAGGGGATGAGAGGAGGAATGCTGCTAGGTCGTCGAGGATGGTGTCCCGAGTAAACTGGGGGATGAGGAAGTCTCCGATGCAAATAGGCACCAGGAAATCGAGATGGTCGAGGAGGAACGAAAGGTCGAGAAGAGGCAGGGGTGTTAACAAAGACAGGACGCCTACCAGGTGGAACGTATAGCTCTTGTATTGATCGAGAAGATCTAGACAAGGAAAGAGACTTGTCAGTACTAGGTTGAGTACGACGGGAAGACAGTTCCAAAAAGCGAAGATGCTGCTCAATAGCAGAGAGCTCTGAACACGTGACTTGGTTTGACATCGCAGACAATAAGTCTGTTTGCAATCAACGATCAAACTAATTAGTCAGGGCAGGGCTCATAACCTTTAGAAATCCAACAGGACTTCTAAGGGTGCAACTGAGGAATCCAAGGGAGATCTCTAGTAGAGACTTACTAGGAAGATGAGCAGTCTGTTGTTGAGGCTAAACCAAAGTTATCTTATCTCTGATGAGTGTAAAACAACTTAGATATTAAAGGGGCTGAAAATCCCCTTATATATTAAAGTACATGTTTGTATCTGTGTATATATAGAAAGTTATAGAATGTTCCATATGAATCATGTGATATAGATGAAAGAACATTCTATAGTATTCTATCCAATAGCAAATAGGGAGCATTAGTGAGCATCAGTTAGCATGTGCTGCGGATTACTAAGTGGATGAATAATGGATAAGTAATATTGATAATGTAATGATAGAATCTTCTAGAATGAAATAGAAGATTACATAACATGAGACTCGGTCTAGAATATGTTACGAACCTCGGTGTTCAGTAACCTAACCTTGCCCTAACCCTAGCCTATGGTCCTTGATCCGGAACCCCAGCTCCTATCCTCCGACTAGCGCGTATTTTATTTCCTTATTCCCGTATTGACACTTTCATAGTTAAGTGCCTAGTATAGCGCCCGAGCCTTGTTAGCGCTCATCACTGGCCTTAGTGCCCCTTGCTGACTAATCATTGGCATTGCCCCTGATCTAGACCTCGCCTTTCACCTTTCACATTGTCACATAACATCATGGTCTAGATCCTATGACGACATGGTCTAGCCTGCCTCATGGTAACCTGCTGTCTTTCATTTATTGCTTCCTTTTAATATCCGCACCTCATGTTATACTGCCTTGCATAGCCTTGCCTCATTGTTGCATCATGGTACATAGCCTCATGCCTCCTGGCGAACACATGGTCACTTTAGGGTAGCCTTACTTACATGGTCCATGCATAGCCCTCGATAGTATAAATACAGGCTTGCCTGTGAGCTAGACTCCCCAGTCTAGTTCTCCTGAGTTCTTGTGTAGTCTTCTTGTGCACTGTACAGTGCCATGACACCTTAGACCCTGAGTGACGGAGACCTCAAGAGTCTACCACTTTATCCTCGAGTTCTTGCTTTATTGTCAGTGCATTTCGGTGCACATAGCGCCCTTGCTCTTTCTACCCTATTCTAGGGTTATCTTGATTGCTCCATTGTAGACATCGCAACAGAATAGACTCAGTCTAGAATTGATAATGTAAGATTACCAATTCAACAGGGCACAGGAACGCAGGCATGTGTAGCAGATGGTGATAAATGAGAAAGTGCGTGTGGCGAGACGGTGGACATGAAGGGTTTATGTGCATGTAATGAGTCATTGGACGCGAAAAAGGAATTCATGCATGTGTAGCAAGCCATTGGACGCGAAAGGTATTTATGCGCATATGGCAAGCCATTGGACGCATGTTTGTAGTCGGTGGACAAATTGTCCATGTGAGGTGAAGAAAGGAAGGAGAGGTTCATGAGATGTGACTACACGGTATGTGTTACAACTGGCCCGGGTAGGGTTGGTAGTAGACTCAATGGGTACTAGGGCGGAGGGTTGGGAGTCCTGAGGTAAACATCTGAGGATGACGAAGGGCTGAGGAGTCCGAAGGAGAGGGCCTAAGGAAGATGAAGAGCTAAGGGTGCTTAGTGAGCTTCACCACGAAGCGAAACACAAAGACTTGGCTGAGGAGACCAAAGGGTAAGGCCTGGAGTCGACGAAGGGTTACTATGGTGAGCACATGCTCAGAGGGACTAAGGGTATGGCTTAGGAGCAGATAGATTCAAGGGGAGAATTGTTAAGCACCAAGGACGGATAGGACTCTGGGGCATCTTGATAAACAACCAACACACCAATGAGGTCGATAGGCGGGAGAGTGAAGAGGTGAAGAGCGAAGAGAGAATGATAGCGAAGACTAGCGTTCAGAGGGGAGCTATGTCGGTGCTTCTGGATAAGGAGATCCAGCAGCTATTGCACGGACAATGGCGGGGCTAAAGCAAAGAGCTAAACACCGAGGATGTAATCCAAGGGGCGAAGTAGTTGCAATAGAAGAAAGCAATACAAGACTGGGGAGTAGCTACGATATAGGCTGGTATTTATACTACGAGGTATTGTGCATGGACCAAGTAACTAAGCCTGCCCTCAACAACATGTGTTAACAATGTGTAACCATGAGGGTACTCGCATCAGTCAGCGATGACATCATGATCAGTCATGCAATGACGTCATGAGTCTAGAAGGTCATGTGATCAGGTCTAGCCCGTGTCATGTGATCACCAATCAAAAATAACTCGCTATACTAAGAGATAAGAGATAAGCGCCATCGATAAGATAAAGGAAACTCGTATCTGATAAGATAAGATAACGATCTTATAGCCTTGTATGAAGAGGGTTCGTAACAAGAATCGAGTAGCTCTAGCTTGGGTTACAGGACAAGTGTCTAGGTTTGATATACCAAAGAGATGGAACACCATGGAACATGGTGGAAGGGAATGTGTCATCCACAGTATGGATGAGTCATGGAAGCTGCAGATGAGTCATAGTACAGTAAGCAAATGACAAAGCGAGATAGGTAAGCATGAGTAATCAAAGGTTGATAATCTGCAGCTATGGATGAGTCAAGAAGGCTGCAGATGACTAGAATACCATGAGTAATAAGATCGATACACGATCAATAAGAGAAAAGCATAGTGGTAAGCGTCGAGGAAAAGAGAAAGGAGAAGCGAAAGGAAAAGAGGGGAAAGGAAAAGAGTAGGGGCAAGTCGTAACAGTATGAATGTGGGGCGAACTCACACTGTGCCAGTTCTCGTATTCGCTTTTCCAGCAGTTGTGCTTGGTTTGCATGAGCATCCGCTGCTCTGAATCAAGTTTGGCTGTCAAACGTCTGTGAATCTTACTCAAGGCAATTTCATTGATCTTGGCAAGGCTGAAGGCTTCATCACTTTCAATCGATGCATGCCAGTGGCGCCGCTGAGTGGCTTGGTAGAAGAGAAGGGCACGTTGCTCTGATTTGTCTCGAGAGTTGCACCAGTCGTGCTTCTTGATGCTGAACCAAAAGGTTATATGCATGTTGATGTGGTCTAGTTGCCAGCCATTGCACTTCATGGTGGAGATCATGTGCACAGTAGCCTGCCCAAACTCCTCAAAGGATAAGTTCTCATCCTGGATGGGTGCACATTTGTCTTTGGCGAAGGCTGTTACGTTCGCTCGTTTCTTTTCTTTTCTTGACTAGTTTTCACTATGGACTACAAAGTCTCTGCGTTCAAACCACGCTTAGGCCATTTCTTTTCCTCTATAATGACATAATACCCTTAACCACCTACCTTAGTCATCATTTCCCTCATGACTCATCATGCTGTGCATCTTACTCATCATGACTCACCAAGGCTGTGCATTACTTATCATGCTGCACATATTACTCATCATGACTCATAGATGCTGCGCATTCTTACTCATCTCTTTCCAACATGTTCTATGATATTCTATTCGCTTGGTCATCTTCATTTCCCTGTACTTATATAAACCCTTCCATACCGTCCATATTCCCCAAGCTAGATCTCCTCTGTACTTCTCGTACTTCGTTGCTTCTTGCAATCTAGCCCATCTCTTACCACCCTTCGTGTGGATCTCTGCGAGTCTTCGTCCCACTCTTGACCGGACACTTGACTAGTAACTCTCTACTTGACTGAGTTACAGTCGCTGCTACAATCAATAGCTCGACACCTGCGGTCGCTACCTCAACGCAACATCTCTCGTCCTTCGTCTATCATCGAGACACTTGATCTCTTTGATACCCTCATCCGTGGCCACCTCATTTCGGTAGCATCTCTGACCCAGTCTTCACAGAGGCTATGCTCATTCCTGCCCGGACCAAGTGTAACAAAAGATCTAGCTTCTTTGTCAAAATGGTCACCATCACTGTGAACCGCCACCATTTCTCGACCACCTAGAAACCCTGACCCACGTCACTTAAGGTGGCAACCCTCTGCTCCCTACCCCGTCAAAACTTCACCAGAACCTTTGTTACGACTTGCCCCTACTCTTTTCCTTTCTCCCTTTTTCCTCTCTCTTGTCCTCTCTTTCTTTGTCAACGCTTACCACTATGCTTTTCTCTTATCAATAGTATATCGATCTTATTACTCACTGTACTCTAGTCATCCGCAGTCTTCATGACTCATCCTTAACTGCGGATTACCAACTTCTCTTACTCATCTTGCTTTGTCACTTGCTTACTGTACCATGACTCATCCGCAGCTTCCATGACTCATCCATACTGTGGATGACGCATCCCCCTTCCATCATGTTCCATGATGTTCCATCTCCTTG
The DNA here is from genome assembly GCA_038090415.1 of Rossbeevera mucosa. Taxonomy (NCBI): domain Eukaryota; kingdom Fungi; phylum Basidiomycota; class Agaricomycetes; order Boletales; family Boletaceae; genus Rossbeevera; species Rossbeevera mucosa. Next base: position 7,677 of record JBBPMR010000789.1, on the reverse strand, counting down.
GTACTTAGACCCTAGACACGCTCCCCTGTACACTAAGCTAGAGCTACTCGATACTCTCGAATCATACCTGCTCTTAGCACAGTCCTTCGCCCCTCTGAGCGTGTGCTCCTCACCTTTGTCCTTTGTCGACCTTAGGCCTCCCCCTTCGGTCTCCTTTGTCCAAACCCTTGTGTTACGCTTCGAAGTGAAGCTTTCAAGCCCTGCGTCGTCCTCTGGTGTCCACCTTAGAACTCCTCAGCCCTAGCCTTAGCATTCATCGAGTCTACTTCCGACCCTACCCGGGCCAGTCGTAACAACCTTCCATCCACTCCAGCCTTGAAGAGAACCCTTCGGAGCCTGACGTCCTCATCCCTTCCCCCGAAGACGAAGATCAAATGCTGTCCCTTTCCCTCCACTTACGAACCACCCTCTCTCTACCTCCTGACCCCACTCCTCCTAGTCCCACTTCCATTCAACAACCACCGCCCCCTATGTCCAAACCACTGAGCTCCGCATCGCCTCTCCCGAACACTTCGATGGCTCTTATACCAAAGCCATGCCCTGGCTTTCCTCGGTTACCTTCTATCTGGAAGTTAACAAGGAAGTATACAATACTGACGCGAAGAAGGTTGCCTTCGCCCTCTCCTTCATGACCAAGGGGTCCGCCTCCACCTGGGCCCAGACCTACCGCCAGAACTCCATTGACGCTAATGAAGACGTCACCATCAGAACCTTCAAAGAATTCCTAAAAATTTTCAAAGCCGCTTTTAAGCATCATGACACTGTCAACAACGCCATCGCCTGGCTCTCGACCAAGCGAATGGTTCAGAAGAAGAAGGGAGGTCCCTACGAACCCTCTCTTACCGAATACATTGCCTCGTTTCACAACAATGTTGCTCAAGCCCAGATCGTTGATCCCAACGTCTTAATCTCCTACTTTGGAGCTGGTATCCCACCCGCCCTTACTCGCCAAATCTACTCCATGGACACTGTTCCCACCACCATCGACGATTGGTACAAACGTGCCATTCAATACCAATCCCAATGGGACACCGCCAACCTTGTGATCTCTTGCTCACACAACCCTCTCAGAAATGTCACTTTGTTCCAGCAAAACTCCTTGTCCACTCCCACTCGTGACCCAAATGCTATGGACGTCGATGCCATCAAAGTTGGGAAGCTTACCCCCAAAGAGTGTAAATGGTGCATTGAGAAGAATCTCTGCTTCCATTGCCACAAATCGGAACATTCCTCACCTGCTTGACCCAACTTCCCCTCCTCTACTCCATCTAAGAAAAAGGTGCAGCGTGTCAAAAAAGAACTCCCCAAACTAGAAGAAATAGAAAGTGATGATGAAGATACCATTGGGAGAGTTTGTTTCTCCCGTGTCAAAAAGGATTTTTGAATAGGAGACCTCATTCGACGTAAGGATCTCCTAGTGCTACATGTGCCCCTGTAATTGTATCTCAGTCTGCTAAATCCATGCGCATCCCTCTGCAGCTGATTGTACCCTCGTACACTCTGAAAGTCGTCGATACCCATGCCCTCGTCGACAGCGGTGCAGACATCTCTTGCATCGACTGGCAATTTATACGAAAATACTGTCTTCCCACTGAAAAACTAGAAACCCCTATCATGGTCAAAAACGTCAACCAATTCACAAACAAAAATGGAGAAATCCGATATATGTGCACCCTCTATGTCAATGTCGAAGGAATCTCGCAAAAGATCCTCTTCTACATCATGTCCTGTGGCAAGGAAAATCTTATCCTTGGCCTTCCCTGGCTTTGTACCACCAACCCTACCATCGACTGGAAGGCACAGACCCTCACTATCAACGAGGCCTGTGATCAATCCAAAAACTTGTACACCACCTATGTAGCCGATTCCCATCGCCACGACTCATGTTTCTCTCCACCGTCACCCACCCCGTTCAAACCTCCACACCATACCTCCATCAAACCGGTTATGCAGGACCGGCTACACAAATACCTCGACTTCGACGATCCGAAAGCCTATCTTCTTAGAGCCAAGGAAAATTGAACCATCAACCGTGTTATACGCGGTGTCTGTCGTTTCGCCCCCCTAGGTTCTCCCCTTTGTAGGAAAATCACCTCGTCTACTGAACTCGCTGTGGTGGCTGAAAAAGCAAAACCACCACCTGTCCTCCCTGCAGAATACTCTGCCTATGCTTCAGTCTTCTCCGAAGACACCACCGATCATGTTCCCCCATCTCGCCCCTATGATCACGAAATTAACCTCAATGAATCCTTCACTCCCAAGATTGGGAAACTTTACCCCCTGTCTCCCAAAGAGCGAAAAGCTACTGACGACTTCCTTGAGGAAAATCTTCGCTCTGGAAAGATTCACCCCTCAAATTCACCTCAAGCCTCTCCTTTCTTCTTTGTAAAAAAGAAGGATGGTAAACTCCGTCCCTGCCAAGATTATCGTTACGTCAATGAACATACCATCCGCAACGTGTACCCCCTCCCACTTATTTCTGATCTTGTTGATAAACTCAGAAATGCCAAGGTCTTCACCAAGTTCGACGTCCAGTGGGGTTACAATAATGTTCGCATCAAAGACGGGCACCAGTGGAAAGCTGCCTTCATTACACACAAAGGACTCTACGAATCTACCGTTATGTTTTTCGGCCTGTGCAATTCCCCCACTACTTTCCAACGGTTCATGAATGATTCATTCCACGATATAATCGCCGAAGGATGGCTTATCATCTACATGGATGACCTGCTAATCTTTTCCCCTGACGATGCCACCCATACTGAATGCACTAAACGTGTCCTTCAACGGATGCAGGAACTGGGCCTCTGCCTTTGCCTCTCCAAGTGCAACTTTGCCACCAAGGAGGTAGAATACCTCGGGATGATCGTCCAACCAGGACAGATCGCCATGGACCCTGTCAAGCTGGATGGGATCGCCTCCTGGCCAACACCTACCAAAGTCAAAGAAGTACGTTTATTCCTGGGTTTTGCCAACTTTTATCACCAGTTCATACTGAACTACTCCACCATCGCCCGTCCCCTCTTGGATCTTACCAAGAAAAACCTCACCTGGTCTTGGACCCCCGCTTGTGAACAGTCATTCCAAACCTTAAAACAACTCTTCCTCTCGAAACCTGTCCTCCACCTTCCCGACCTTTCGGCCCCCTTCACCATTGCCACTGACGCATCCAAATATGCAACCAGTGCTATTCTCCTCCAGACCGACTCCAACGGCGACTGGCATCCTTGTTCATATTTATCCCAAACATTCTCTGCCACAGAACAAAACTACAACATTTATGATTGCGAACTCCTCACTATCATCCGTGCGCTTAAGACGTGGAGACACTATCTCCATGGATCTCCATTCCCTGTCCAGGTTTTCACCGATCACAAAAATCTCATGTATTTCCGCCAGGCTCAACACTTGAACCGCCGACAAGCTTGTTGGCTTCTTGATCTCTCTGACTTCGATCTCAAGATTGTTCATGTTGCCGGAAAACTTTTGGCCAGCCCAGATGCCCTCTCTCGCCGCTCTGACCTTTGTCCCAAGATTCCTGACAATGACAACACGGTCCTTCTCCCTGACTCCCTCTTCGTTAATCTCATAGACACTACCTTGAACACCCACATCACGTCAGCTTCAAAGGATGACCCCCTCGTCTTACAAGCCCTCCAAGCCCTAAATGGTGATATTCCTCCTGCCTTTCATTCTCAACTTGCTAACTGGCAATACCATGCCGGTGTTCTCACCTATAAAGATCGCGTCTATATTTCCCCTGTCGAATCCCTCTGTCACTCTGTCTTGGAATGATGTCATGATCACCTCACAGCCAGCCATCCTGGTTACTTGAAAACTTGCCAACTCGTCACTGCCGAGTTTTGGTGGCCCGGCCTTGCCCAATACGTTCGTAAATACATTGAAGGTTGCGCTCTGTGTCAACAGAACAAAGCCAATACGCACCCCACGGTACCCCCACTCACTCCGATCAAATCGTCATGTTCTTGCCCATTCCAACAGATCTCGTGTGATCTCATCACCAACCTCCCCTCATCCTCTGGTTTTGACTCTCTCTTGGTCGTGGTCGACCATGGACTTAGTAAGGGGGTAATTCTGTGCCCTACCAAGAAATCAATCACCGCCGAAGGGATAGCAGCACTCTTTTTCCACAAAGTATATACCTGCTTCAGTTTCTATGACAAGATCATATCAGACCGTGGTCCACAATTTGCTTCCGCCTTTGCTCGAGAACTTGGACACATCTTGGGTTATGACCTTTCATTGTCTACCACTTATCATCCCCAATCTGACAGTGAAACTGAACGTGTCAACCAAGAAGTGGAAACGTACCTTCGGATCTTCTGTGGAAGCAATCCCACCTCATGGTCCGATCTGATTTCCCACGCAGAATTCGCACATAATCACCAACCTCATTCTGTCACCAATAAGTCCCCTTTCTCCTTAATCCTCGGCTTTGAACCTCGTGCCTTACCCTCTGTCATCCCTGATACCAACATCCCCACTGTCGAAAACCACCTTAAAGAACTTACTGCAGCACGAGAAGAAGCACTAGCCTCCCATGAGCTTGCCAGACAAGTCATGGCCTCGTGTTCCAACCAACGTTTTGTACCCTTTACCCTTGGAGATAAAGTCTGGCTCGAAGCCTGTAATCTTCGCCGAAACATGACTCATGCCAAATTTGCCCCTAAACGGGAAGGACCCTTCACCATCACGAAAGTCTTATCGCCGATCACATACAAACTCCGCCTCCCCAAAACGTGGAAGATCCACGACATGTTCCACGCTTCTCTTCTCACTCCGTACCATGAGAACGCCATTCATGGGCAGAATTTCCCTGCTCCACCCTTGGAACTAGTAGAAGGGGAAGAAGAATATGAAATAGAACGAATTCTACACCACTGCAGAACTCCGTCATGCCGCATGTTCCTGATCCGATGGAAAGGGTACTCTGCCGAAGAAGACTCATGGATTGCCGAGTCGGAGTTGCGGCACGCCAAATCCCTCCTCGCAGACTATAAGAAACTCCATTCCTTCGCTTTTTCCCCCACAGCAACTCAATCTCCTACCACCACCAAGAAAACAACACGTCACTCCTAACTCTTTTGAACCTCATTATTCACCATGGCCATCGAATTTACTTTATCCACTCCGTCTTCTATCTCTTCTTCCGAATCTTCCTCCTCACCGTTAGATACTATTTTCTCTATCGCCCAGCCCAGTTGGGATGATCCATCTGCTCCCAGCTGGGAAGAATGTAGTGTCGCCGCCTGGAATGGCTATCTGGACACCTTACCCCCCGTTTCTGTCGCTATCACCCCGTCCACTCGCCTCCCTGAACTAGTACTCTCCATTGACGTCCCACTTTATGCCTCTCATCTCTGGGATGACTTTCCGGACGATGAATACATTCGTTCCTTAACCCACTATATCACCAACTCACGCCTTGCCAGCGCTATATCGGCCTACCTGAATGTAGGATCCCCCCTTTATTCATTGTATTGCGCATATCTCCAATGTGAACGTCTGACACCCATCGCCTCTCATGTCACTGCCCAAGCACATGTCGGGTTCATCGGATCCCTCTTATCCACCATTCAGAACGAACTCCATGGAGCCCTAGCTGTAGCCCTTTACCAGCTAGGTATGGGAGAATTCCTGCAGGACCTAGACCGCTACCTGGAAGAACTAAACCACCAGCAACGCATCCCATCTCCCCACACTCCATCGGCATCTTCCTCTCCCCTCGGTAGCGCCAAGATCAACGCGTTAGATCATGCTGAAGCTCACTGGACTGGTAACATGGAACAAACACCCCTTCCTCATTCCCACCCACGTTATCACGAAGCCTGTTTCCATTGCCACTGCCTTGGACATATACACGTCGACTGTCCATTTTATCAATGCCCCACATGTCTTCGCTGGTGACCGGGTCATCTTCAATCTCGATGCCCACTATGTCATCCCCCAGGCATCCCTTCTCCGGCATCCTCTCCATAGTCCTCTCCACAGTCTTCTCGATCTTCACGGTCCAATCGCTCCCGATGGTCCAATTGTATCCGTCCTGTACCTCCCCCTCATCGATGCCGCTCCCCATCGGCTGACGATACTCTCGTGGACAACGATGTCTGGGACGACACTGCGTATGCCAACGTCACTGGCTCCCCAGGTCCCTCCTACGGAGATTTCTGAAGTCCTTCGCTGGTAGCTAGGACATAATAGGGGGGTAATGTTACGTTCACTCGTTTCTTTTCTTTTCTTTTCTTGACTAGTTTTCACTACGGACTACAAAGTCTCTGCGTTCAAACCACGCTTAGGCCATTTCTTTTCCTCTATGATGACATAATACCCTTAACCACCTACCTTAGTCATCATTTCCCTCATGACTCATCATGCTGTGCATCTTACTCATCATGACTCACCAAGGCTGTGCATTACTTATCATGCTGCGCATCTTACTTATCATGACTCATAGATGCTGTGCATTCTTACTCATCTCTTTCCAACATGTTCTATGATATTCTATTTGCTTGGTCATCTTCATTTCCCTGTACTTATATAAACCCTTCCATACCGTCCATATTCCCCAAACTAGATCTCCTCTGTACTTCTCGTACTTCGTTGCTTCTTGCAATCTAGCCCATCTCTTACCACCCTTCGTGTGGATCTCTGCGAGTCTTCGTCCCACTCTTGACCGGACGCTTGACTAGTAACTCTCCACTTGACTGAGTTACAGTCGCTGCTACAATCAATAGCTCGACACCTGTGGTTGCTACCTCAACGCGACATCCCTTGTCCTTCGTCTATCATCGAGACACTTGATCTCTTTGATACTCTCGTCCGTGGCCACCTCATTTCGGTAGCATCCCTGACCCAGTCTTCACAGAGGCTACGCTCGTTCCTGCCCGGACCAAGTGTAACAAAGGCAGTGGGTACAAAGGCATGTGATCCATCACTCACAGGGAGAAGCAAAAGGGTGTTGTCATCAATAGCGTAGGTGAGGGTGTTCTCAGCAGTGTCTAAATCCATGTTGGAAAAATACCATAGTTCGCAATACGATCCCATTTTCAGTTTGCACACTGCAACAAGAGAAGGGAGGGGAGGAGCTGTGTCAGGAGCCATTTTGTCAGGGATGGAGGCAAACTTTGTCCTGTACTTCTTCTTTTCTTCCTTGAGAGCCTAAGTGACTTCTTCATTCAGCCATACTCAGGCTTGTTTGGCTGCGGCTCTCGCCCTCTCAGCCTCAGCCTCAGCTTCATCCTGCCGCCACTGCCAAACTGCTTTCGCACAGGTGTTGCTGCAGGTCCATTGGTTGCGAAGAGCAACTAGAGCCTGTTGTGGGTCTATTCCAGCGTCTAAAAATGGCTGCCGCTCTTCGTCGTACTGGGGATCACATCAGAACTTTTACAAAAATCTTATTTGCACTAAGCATTGCTTATATGAACTTATATGAACTTACCGGTCTTATGGAACACGTCTAATCATGCCACACCTCGTGAGCTGAATAAGGTCATTAGCCAACGCCAAACTTTGTCTCGCTCATCTCATTGCCAGCTTATTCACCTTATTCACCTTATTTGTCTTATAGCACATGTAACTTGGATAGATACAAAACTAATTACATTTGCAAAATTCACAATGACTACATAGCACGGCTGGTGCTGGCGTCGTCATCGT
>JBBPMR010000788.1:0-14666 GCA_038090415.1 Rossbeevera mucosa | reverse complement strand
TAGAACCTGTCATTACAGTAGAAAAGAAATGCTGTGATAAGATAATATAAGATAAGATAAGATAAGAGGATCGTGAAGTGAGATTTGCAACAATGTGGATCTAGATTCATCTCCAAAGGGTCCAACTACATTGCTCGTCTCACCACCGCCACCAATTTCACCATGGAAGCTGAGAAATCCAAACCAAAGGTCTCCCTCCCCTCCAAATCCTCAGAGTTCGAATCAGTCTTCTCAGAAGAAGCCTCCTCTCGCCTCCCCCCCCCTAGACCCTATGACCATGCCATCAACCTCAATGAAACCTTTGTCCCTAAGATAGAGAAACTCTACCCTCTTTCCCCTGATGAACAAAAAGCCACCAAATCCTTTCTCGAAGAGAACCTCCGAAGCAGGAAGATCCATCTGTCCAAGTCTCCCCAAGCGTCCTCCTTCTTCTTCATTAAAAAGAAAGATGGAAAACTTCATCCTTGCCAGGACTACCACTACCTGAACTTCCATACCTCTCGAGATGCCTACCCCCTACCCCTAATCTCCGATTTGGTCGACAAGCTCAAAGGAGCTAAAGTCTTCACCAAGTTCAACGTCTGATGGGGATATAACAATGTTCACATCAAAGAAGGCGACCAATGGAAAGGTGCTTTCATCACCCACAAGGGACTCTATGAACCCACCGTAATGTTCTTTGAAATGAACAACTCCTCTTCCACCTTCCAACGCTTCATGAACGACTCCTTCTGGGATATGATTGCTGAAGGATGGCTGGTTATCTACATTGACGACCTCCTTATCTTCTCTCCCGATGATACCTCCCACACAGAGCACACTTGACGAGTTATCCAGTGAATGCAGGAACTTGACCTCCACCTTCGCCTCGAGAAATGCAAGTTCGCCACCAAGGAGGTGGAATTCCTTGGGATGATCATCCATCCTGGTGCCCTGGCAATGGACCCTGTCAAACTGGATGGAATTGCCTCCTGGCCTGCTTCCTCCAAGGTCAAAGATGTCCGATTATTCCTTGGCTTTGCCAACTTTTATCGACACTTCATAGACCACTACTCCGACATCGCTCGCCCTCTCATAGATCAAACCAAGAAAGACAAACCCTGGGACTGAACTCCAGCCTGCCAATCTGCCTTTGAATCCCTGAAAGCCTCCTTCCTCTGGAAACCAGTCCTTCACCTCCCTGACCTCTCTGCTCCTTTTGCCATTGCAACGGATGCCTCTCGAGATGCCACTGGTGCCATCCTCCTCCAAATCGACTGCAATGGAGACTGGCATCCCTGTTCTTACCTCTCCCAATCCTTCATCCCTGCAGAATGTAACTATGACATTTATGATTAAGAACTCCTTGCAGTAATTCGTGCACTGCATGCATGGAAGCATTACCTTCGTGGCTCTCCCTTCTCCACCCAGGTCTTTACAGATCACAAGAACCTCACCTACTTCTGCTCCCCCCAGAACCTCAATCGTCGACAAGCCTGATGGCTCCTCGACCTTGCAGACTTCGACCTTTGCATGATTCATGTCTCTGGAAAGCTCCTTGCAGGTCCTGATGCTCTCTCTCGACGACCAGACAAGCTGTCCTCTCTTCCAAAGGACAACGAAGCAGTCACCCTACTTTCCTCCAACCTCTTTGTCCACACCTTTGATGTTGCCCTCTGCAATAAGATTGCCTCATCTGCAGGTGATCATTCCCTTGTCCAGAATGCCTGTTATGACCCACATCGTAGCAAGGCCTACAAGTTCCTTATCTTATCTTATCAGATATGAGTTTCCTTTATCTTATTGATGGCGCTGATCTCTTATCTTCAGCGCTCATCATATCTCATCTTATTGTGAGTTATTTCTGATTGGTGATCACATGACTAGGGCTAGATCTTGATCATGTGATCTTCTAGACTCATGATGTCATTGGATGACTAATCATGATGTCATGCTGACTGATGGAGAGTACCCTCACAGTGCCATGCTTGTACCGCATGCACTACAGGGCAGGCTTAATTACTTGGTCCATGCACATATCCGAGTAGTATATATACAAGCCTGTATCATAGCCAAGACTCCCCAGTCTTGTATTGTCTCTTTTATTGCACTTCTACCTCTGCCTTGGAGTTCACACTCCTTGTCCCTCTGGTTAAGTCAATACCACCATACTCTGTGCAATAACTGCCGATAACATACTGTCAGTTAGCACTGATATAGCAAGCCCTCGTCGACGCACCTTTTCTGTCCATTGCTACCTTGTCATTCACCCCTTTCTCTCCTCTCTAGCTTCTATTGGTTGTTTGGTTGTTAGCCAGCTGCTCCAGAGTCCTTATCGTCCTTGGTGCTTCACAATGCCCTCCAAAGCCTCAAGGGCACCATTCCCTTTGCCTTCCGATCCCATCTCTCTGATTGGAAATACTCAGATGGTGTCCTCACCTACCAAAACTGAATCTACCTCCCCACTGCCACCCTTCAGAAGGACATTGTCTCTCACACCCACGACCACCCCTCTGCTGGCCATCCTGGCTACCTCAAGACTTGCCAACTTGTCTCAGCAGAATACTGGTGGCCAGGCCTTGCTCAGTTTGTTCACAAGTATGTTAAAGGCTGCTCCGCCTGCCAACAATGCAAAGTGAACACCCACCCCACCTCCCCCCCTCTTGCCCCCATCAAGTCGACCTCATCTCACCCCTTTCAACAGGTCTCCTGCGATCTTATCACCGACCTCCCCTCCTCCTCTGGTTTTGACTTCTTGTTGGTCGTGGTAGACCATGGCCTTACAAAGGAGGTGATACTCTGCCCAACCAAGAAGACTGTCACTGCTGAGGGTATTGCCTCCCTCTTTTTCCATAAAGTCTACAAACACTTTGGCCTGTATAACAAAATCATCTCTGATTGTGGCCCCCAGTTTGCCTCCTCCTTCACCAAAGAACTAGAAAAAGTCCTTGGATATGACCTCTCCCTTTCCACTGCCTATCACCCTCAAACTGATGGAGAAACCGAGTGGGTCAATCAGGAGGTAGAGACTTATCTTCGGATCTTCTGTGGTGATAACCCTGTCACATGGGCTGATTGGATCACCCATGCGGAATTTGCCCACAATCATCGCCCTCATTCTGTCACCGGCAAATCCCCCTTCTTTCTCATGATGGGCTTCGATCCCCGTCCCCTCCCCACTATCCTCACCGAAACCAACCTCCCTGCTGTAGAAACTCGCCTGAAGTCCCTTACTGCTGCTCGAGACAAAGCCTTGGCTGCTCATGAACTTGCTAGACAGGTCATGAAGGCTCGCCATGGCAGAGGATTCAAACCCTTTGCCAAAGGAGACAAGGTTTGGCTTGAAGCGAAGAACCTGAAACGGTCTCTCACCTCCCCTAAATTTGCCCCAAAACGAGAAGGACCCTTCACCATCATCCAGGTCCTATCTCCCCTCACCTACCGACTGCGCCTCCCTAAGACTTGGAGCATCCACAATGTGTTTCATGCCTCCCTCTTATCACCCTATCATGAAAATAACATCCATGGCCTGAACTTTCCAGCTCCACCCCTGGAACTAATAGAAGGTGAAGAAGAATACGAAATTCTATGGATCATATGCCACAGAGGCCCTGCTAGGAACCACATGTTCCTGATCCGATGGAAAGGGTATACGGCAGAAGAAGACACCTGGATCCCTGAACGGGAATTGAAACATGCCAAGTCTGCTCTCCAGGCTTATAAAAAACTTCATCCCTCCGTCTTTCCCCCATAAAACCCTTCCCACCACACCACCAAACCCACAATGTTCTATGTCTCTGCCCCATCCCCCTCTACTGAATCTTCCCTTCTTCCTACAACACCTCCACTTTTGCTTCCTACTCCAAGTTCTCCCCCTGATTACTCAAGGAGTGATGTTCCTCTGTCAGATTGTCCAAGCCCAGTGGGACTTGGCACTCCTCTTTCCATTGCCATAACTGACAAAATCCCTATCCTTTGGCGACCCGAGTCCCCCTCTCCCGTCCCCTCCCCACACCCTCCTGTCCTTGCAGTAGACATCCCTACTTATGCCATGCGTCTCCGAAACGACAAACCCTCTTCCCCCACCATCCGTCGCCTCAGAGCCTATCTTCAGGACTCGAGGATGCACCACCCCATCTCTGCCCATGTGGATATGGATTCTCCCCTCAACTCCCTCTACCTCACCTTCATCCACTTCTCCCGCCTCCTCTCCATTGTAAACTCAATGCTATCCTCCTCTGAAGGTAGCCAAGCCTTCCTGGCATCCCAGGTGTCCGCCTCCCATAGAGCCATGAGGAACACCTCCTCTCTGCTATGCACCAACTAGGCATGATGGAATTTGTCGATGACAAGACCGGTTTCTGGCTGAACTGGCTGCCTACCCCTCCGTCCCTGCCTCCCCCCTCTCACCCAAATCCCCCCCTTCTTCTTCCCTGCAGAGGTTGAAGCAGTCTCTCGACTGGTCTTCTCGAGATACCATTCACCCCCTCAGTGTTCTCCTCCCCACTTGACTCTGCAGAGATTGAGGCCCTCCACTGCTCTGAAACCGTCCCCCCTTCGGAACCAAGTGAACATGAGGGAATCAACACTGCCTTCCTGGATCCCAAGTCCCCTGCTACCTCCTCCCCTCCCTCCAGTGTCGAAGAATCTGTCTCCGTGGACAGCATCAAGGTGGGCCAACAACAAACCACTGGAAGTCGCCCTCTTCCCCGAGGACACCCCCTCTTCCCCTCCTCCTGCTTCCAGTGTCGACAACTAGGGCACTTTCGAGTCGACTGCCCTTACTACCAATGCTCCTTCTGCCTTCGAAGGCAACCAGGTCATATTCAAAGGAGTTGTCCCCTCCATAGGCGAACCCCTCGCATCTCCCCTTCCTCCTCCTCTTCTTCCCACCATTCCAGAGGCTCCAGGCGATCATCCAGGACCTCCAACCGCCCTCTCCCTATTCCCCCTCCTTGATCCAATTCTTGAGACAACACCAGCAATTACGGAGATGACTTCTATGATGAAGTTGCTGAGTCTAACATGACGGGTGAACCCTGTGGTCATTTTTAACTACTTTGTTCAGGTGAACAGAAGTCTACAAGGGGGGTAATGTTATGACTTGCCCCTATTCTTTTCCTTTCTCTCTTTGTTAACGCTTTCCATTATGCCTTTCTCTTGTCTCTAGTTTACTCATTTTACTTTAGTCATCCGCAGTCTTCATAACTCATCCATAACTGCGGATTACCAACTCTTCTTACTCATGCTTACTCATTTGCTTCATCATGATGACTCATTTGACACATCATCCGCTTACTGTACTATTACTCATCCGCAGCTTCCTGACTCATTCTTACTGCGGCTGACACACTTCCTTCTGTCATGTTCCATGACATTCCATCTCCTTGTCATATAAGTGTTAGTTACCTGATCCTGTAACCTTAAGCTAGAGCTACTTGATTCTCCCTTGAATCTATCCGCTCCTAAGCCATACTCTTTGCCCCTCTGAATGTGTGCTCTTCACTCTAGTCCTTCATCAACCCAAGGCATTCCCCTTTGGTCTCCCTTAGCCAAGTCTTCATGTTTCACTTTGTGATGAAGCTCACTAAGCATCCCTAGTCCTTCATTGTCCTTAGGCCACCCCCTTCAGACTCCTCTATCCTTCATCATCCTCTGGTGTCTACCTTAGGACTCCCAACCCTTAGCCCTAGTACCCATTGAGTCCACGACTGACTTTACCCAAGCCAGTCATAACAGTTCTCTATGACAAAGCGCAGTCTTGGGAGAATTATTCACTTGCTCATGTGCTCAGAGTAGCTGCTTAGCAAGAGGGAGTATTGAATGAACAATAGTTCGTTCTACATTTAGTAGTACTTACATAATCATATGTATATATATTCAAACTCCACATCTGAGTTCTAATAGCATCTTGTACTCAAACCACTACGTGCTAACCTCAACCTTCTATCTAAACCTCCCAGTGAGTCTAGCCCTTTGCTAGGTTAGTCCTCAGGTGCAGCTGCTGCCATATGGCATGCTGTCACTTTATCAATAATGACTATATCATCCATGTCAGCAAAGATCTTGTTTATCATTTGCTGGAAGGTTGCAGGGCTATTGCACATGCCAAAGAACATTACTGTTGGTTCAAAGGCTCCTAAGTGACAAACAAAGGCTCCCTTCCATTCATCACCTTCTTTGATGCGGACATTATTATATCCCCATTTCAGATCCATTTTCATAAAGAGTTTAGCTCCTTTCAATTTGTCTATAATTTGTGAGATCAATGGAAGGGAATAGTTGTTTTTAATTGTGCCTTCATTGAGATATCTATAGTCCATAACCATTCTCTTTTTGCCATCCTTTTGGGGTCTGAAGAACACTGGAGATGTTTGCAGAGATTTAAAAGATCTAATATAGCATTTAATTGTTTGTTCATGAATGCCTTAACCTCATCTTGTTCGGCTGGGCCAAGCAGGATTAATCTACCCTTTTTAGGTACAAAATCATATTTTAAATCTACCAAGTGGTCCCAAGCTTTTTGTTCCAGGATGCATTCGGAAACTTTCTCCGAAAAGACATTGAGATAGTCTCTATATTGAGTTGGTACCAATTTAAAAGCAACTTCGGAACTAGGATCAGGTAAAATGAATTTGTCTGTGTAGACACTAGCTATGTAGGACCTTTCATAGTCATCCTGTCTATTTCCATATGTACCATTCAATACTTTGCATGACATAGGACATCTGTCCATGTGTACATGACCTAAGGTCCAATCAATGGAGGGGTTGTGGTTTCTTAACCATGTGTATCCAAGAATTATTTGATTTCGACCAAGATTGGTAACATTGGCAGTGACTTTTTCGTGATGCCCCTGAAAGTCTATAATAAGGTTACATATATAGGCTATGCCTCCAGTGGAGTTAATGGTTTCATCCACATTGTAGATAGGTACCACATCTTCCAGAGGGGTGAGAGGAATGCGACTTTTCTTAGCCCATTCTGTATTAATAAATATTCTGTTTGCACCACTATCCAGTAGGGCATTTGCCGAGATTTTTTTGTCTTTTTGAATTATGTCGATTTTTAGGATTATTTCTCTAAGTGGCTTAAAAGTGTGCACTTTCCTGGCTATCAGGTTTAGCAGATAATTATTTTTATTTTTTTTGAAAGCAGAATTAAGTGTCACTTCCCGGTGACCACACTCTTTCAAGATCACTGCTTTGGTTATGTCATCTGGTAGGCTACTACATCGAGATGGCAGAGATAAAGAAAAGGAACTATTAGTATTGCTATCTATAATTACATCAGAATTCAGAATGCTAAAATTATTTGTACAAGGTAAAGAAAAAGAATTGGTACTAGCACTATCTAGGCATCAAGTATGTAAAGGAATAGATGTAAAGAAACTATTGTCCATCTGGGATGAGGTACCTTGACCTGATAAGGTCCTCATTGATCTTTTCCTGATGTCACTTCCATATCCCTAAAATAGGCTTGTGCAGCCTCAATGTCCATACCAGCTATTGCCTTCTGCCAGGAAGGTTGCTGGGGCTGTAAAAAGGGATTGTTTGATAACATAGTTGTCTCTACGGCGCAGGCTTTCTTTCCAGATTTAGAGCACTGTTTGCAGTGTCCTTCATGCGAGAACCCACATTCTTGGCAGTGAATAGAAGATGCTTTACAGTGACATGCTCTGTGACCATCTTTGCTGCAGTTGAAGCAGCTGATTGTGTTGATAGTATTTTGAGATGTTGCCGCCTCCAAGTAGAGTTGTTTCTGCTCGCTGCCTTCATATGCTAATGGTTGCTGCCAAGATGTGTGGACAGCGTAGATATCCATTGCATACTCAATGGCATTGGCATACTTTTGGATGGTATCAATGTACTCACCCAAAGTAGCAGGTCTTTCATTTTGAATAAACATATGGCAGATGATGTCCTGCTGTACCCCTTGTTCAAGAAGTGTAATACCCATAGTGGGGTCACATCCTGCCTGGTCATATAGAGCAAGCCATTGCATTAAGAAGACTTGAGTCCTCTTATTTTTGCCTTGCTTTTTGTTTAGCAAGCACCTTGTTGCAATGTCCTTTTCATTACCAATACAGAAATGATCAGATAGGGTTTTCTCAAGCATGAGGCTCGAAGGGAAGACTACTGAAGGAAGCCTATATTTTTTTATTTCATTGCAGGCCCATGCACCTGTTACAACTGGCTCAGGTAGAGTGAGTCATAGACTCAATGAGCACTAAGGCTAAGGGTTGGAAGTCTTAAGGTAGACACCTAAGGATGATGAGGGGCTAAGGAGTCGAAACACAAAGACTTGGCTGAGGAGACTGAAGGTGGAGGCCTTGAGTCAATGAAGGACTAGAGTGAGGAGCACATGCTCAGAGGGACTAGGAATGAGGCTTAAGAGCAAATGGATTCAAGGGAGAATCAAGTAGCTCTAGCTTAGTGTTACAGGGTCAAGTATCTAGGGTTTATATAACAAGGGAGATGGAATGTCATGGAACATGACAGAAGGAGATGTGTCATCTGCAGTATGGATAAGTCACAAAACTACGGATGAATAATTGTACAGTAAGCTGATGATGAATCAAGTGAGTTATCATGACAAAGCAGGTGAGTAAGCATGAGTAAGGAGAGATTGGTTATGGATGAGTCATGAAGACTGCAAATGACTAAAGTAAAATGAGTAAACAAGATATAAGAGAAAAGCATAGTGGAACTGTTACAAACCCTCTTTTGCAACCTAGCTTTAGTGCTCGAAGCACTTATCTTATCTTATCTAAGCGCACGCCTATCTTATCAATCAAGCGCCGAATCATATCTAATCGTGTCACGTGACTCGAGTCTGGACCACTATGACATCATATGACGTCACACCTTATGGCTAGCACATGTTTAATGCATGGTGGCCTCATGTTGTAGTCTAGACCCACCATTCCCATGAGCATGTGAACACTTAGTACTTATTTAGTAGTTTCTTCCACGGCATGTCATCGCTGACTGAGCACCTGCCCTAGAGTATGCCTCATGGCTGCCACATGTATAGTAGTATATAACAATAATAGTACCAGCCAGACTCCTCAGTCTGTTCTGGTTAATTTCTGACCTAAAGCAGAGTCCTCCATTGTCTTAGTATTATTGGTGGTAACCTAGTGCCTTAACTGTATAGTTTTGGTTGTTGCTAACAGGAACATGTTAATGAAGAGAGAAAGGAAAAGAATAGGAGCAAGTTGTAATAGCATCTGCTTTATTCTTGTCCTTATCTTCCAATTCTACTCCTATTCAAAAGAGCACAGCAAGGGTCCAATTGTTGGTAGAGGTGAAGAGTTTCTTATTGGCCTCTTGGAAGACCAGAATCTTCGTCCACCACTCGTTGAATTTTTGGTATGACCCATCATACATTCCTGGGTCTGGGGTGATCTCTGCTCTTTTGCCTTTGTAGGTGGAGGGAGCATCTAGGAAGTGGCCTTAGTCCAGCCAGTCAATCACCTCTTGGATGCAGGCTTCTGTCTGAGTGGCTCATTCTTCTGAGACCGCGAGCAATGCTTGCAATCTCTCAAGCATGGATTGCATCATCTTCATTTGGCGCTCTAGGGCACTCGATCGGGTGCTCCCTACACAAGCAGTTGGTGTAGGAGATCTGCTCCAGTGGGACAAGCCAGAGAGGTCCATGCTGTATCCTGACATCTCGGATGGTGGGGTCGAGGACAGCAAATTCTATTTGGCTCTTGTAGAGCAATAAGGAGTGATCAGGGAGGACGGGAATGTGTCCTGGTTCAAAAGTGAAGCATAGAAATTCTTGCTGCAACCAGAATGGCCAGTTGCCTTTGTAATCAATAGGTATTTCAGTAACTATATTGTTGAGGTCATAGTCGTCCTGAATGATGGGAAGGCAGGGTACTAGAAGGATGGGGTGAACTGATAGATAGCAATGGTCGAAGAGTGTTTGATAATCTATTTTGACAACTGGGTGAATCTCACATAGAGTCCAACTACCAGCTACTAAACCTTATTGTGCAGGGGGATCTCACAAAGAGTCCTTCTCAAGCACCGATTATTCTAAACAGCAATACTAGGGTACACGAGCCCCAGACACATGCTGAAGTGATTTGAAGAACTGGAGGTGCCTGGCTATGGCGCAGTTTTAGTACTGTAGGACTGTGAGTCTTATTTTAGATCAAAGAAGCTTGTAATTTGATCCTTTCAAATGATACACATGGTGGGCTGCTCCCTCTCGAATGAGAACTAATAATCCACAAAGTGAACATATAGGGTTCTACTTTGAGACACAGTTTAAGCCGCAGTTGTGTTCTGCGTAGGTTAAAGTCTCTAGACTGCTATCCAAGCACCATTGTTTTACATCCAAGTGGTGTGGACAAGACCAATAGGGTAAGAGCAAGTGGGGACATCGCAATAAAGGCCTTGATAGGTGAATTCAGTGGTTGTAACAGTAAGGCAGTTGTGGGCAGTGGTGAGGTAGTGTTGAGAGTCTGTTCTTATGATGGCAATGCCAAAACCTATATAGGCAATGGACTAGGTCACCACAAAAGTCAAGACTTTAGAGAGGGAAACTGCTAAGGTGGGAATCAACCAGAACAGACTAAGGAGTCTGGCTGGTGCTGCATTGCATATATACTAAGGTACATGTGTTGGCCATGAGGTGTACTCTAGGGCAGGTACTTAGTGAGCACTGACATATTATGAGATAAACTACTATATTGGTACTAATGACTCACACATTCATGAGAACAGTGGTCTGGAACTATGTGATGAGGCTACCATGATTTTAGCATGTGCTAGCCATGAGATGTGACATCATAGGAGTCTAGACCTGGTCACATGATGAGATAACAATAAGATTGAGTGTTTAGATGCGAGATAAGATTGGCATGCACTTAGATAAGATAAGATAAGCCGGTGCTAAAGCTAGAGTTGCAAATGAGGGTTGTAACAGCTTATAGCAACATTGTCATACTCAAAGGGTTCATCGTCATCCATGCCCCAGGCCTTGGCATGATTGTCCTCCCATCTTTGGTTGCCTTTGGTGATATGATCCCACCAATGGAATTCTTCCTGAACTAGGAAAGGAAGTTAAAAGAGGGGATTGTGGTAAGATGGTTGGGAGGAGGAGGCTGAGGAAGTAGCTTGAGAGTGACGAGTGTGTTGATGAGAGTGGGAAGGGGGGATAGGAAGAGGTTGAGCAGCCAGATAATGAATCTGTGGATGACCAGGAGTGGAGATAACACAGATAGGGCAGTGGTAATCTTTGCAATTGATCCTCTTGTGGCCTTGACGATGGCACACATAACATGTGGAGGGATAGTCTGGGTGGTGGAGAGGGAGAACTACTTCTTTACCATCTAGAAATGCCTGTCGTTCGGCTTGGTCAAAGTCTGCCTTGACTTGAGCGAGTACTTGTTCTTCCTCTGGATCTAAAGGAGAAGAACTAGCTGAAGGGGTGGTAGGGACATCTGGGAAGTCGTCATGAAGGTCTGTGTCTGGGATAAGGGCATCTGCAAGCCTGTCGAGGAGGGGGCGACAAGGTTAATAAAGGATGGTGTCAGCATAAAGCAGGGTGTTGACTATACCCAACTGGTCCAACAAGAGAAGGAGGGCAAGGGCTTGGGTCTTTGCCACTTCTTTGAGGACAGAAATGAAGAGGCAGACAAGGGGGTCTTCAGACCTTAAGAAGAGGTGGGGAAGGCGATCTATGGTGATAAACAAATGGAGGTCTTGCATAAATGCTTGTCTGGCAAGGTGTAGGGGACAGTCAGTGTCGATGAGGAGTTTTAAAGTGGAGGCCAAGCGAGGATCACAAAGTTGGGAGTCAATAAGGTTGATGTTGTCTTCTCCAGAGAAGGAGAGAAGGCAGCGTGTGAAGGGGAGGTCTACAGGGGAGCTGGAGGAGGAACCAAAGGTGGGGGATTGCATAGTTTCAAAAGGTGTTAGCAACAAATGGATGTTTTGTTGCTGGGGGGAAAGACAGAGGGATGGGCCTTCTTATAAGTGTCCAAGACTGTTTTGGCATGTTTGAGTTCCTTGTTGTCGAATGCAGCAGGGGCTACAGAGGAATAAGGGTAAAGGCTGGTACTTACTTGGTTGGTAGCTTTGTAGGCTGGGTGATGCAAGAGTTTAGAGGGCAAGGAAACGTCTCTGTTGTCTATCCTGAGACCAGAGCTTATATACATCTTATGTAGTATAAATATATGTGAGATATATGTGTATCTAATATTGTTCATGTGAATCTTGAGTTGTTCACTTATATAATCTGGCTGTATACTATATACATATGTACACTTGTACATTCTATTCGTTCAACACTCCCCCTTGCTTTGTGAGAGGTGACTTTCACTTGAGTAATGTGAGTATATAGTGTATATGTACATCTAGTAAAATGTTAATCCCATTTGGGAGCAGTGCTGCTCGAATTTGACATATCCGAGGTTCTTTGTGAACATATCTGCGGGGTTGTCAGTCCCTTTGATATAATACACTGTGACTTGTTTATCTTTAATGCAATCTCTGATAAAATGATATGAGATCACTATATGTTTTGATCTTTTCTCTGTGACAGGATTACTGGCCATGAATATAGATCCTTGATTGTCACCACAGATTGGAATTGGTCTGAGAGAATATCCAAGCTCTTCAAACATCTGTTTAATCCACACACATTGATGAGAGCAATCGCTCATCACTATATATTCTACTTCAGTTGAAGACAGTGCAGTCTTTTTCTGGAGGTGTGAGTTCCAGAGGAATGTTCCATTCGCCAATTTAAGGAAGAATCCTGTTTGTGAGTGATGAGTAGTTGGGTCTGATGCCCAATCTGAGTCTGTGCAGGCCATTATGCCATTGCCTGACTTCTCTTGATAATTAAGGGTGTAATCTTTCATCCCTAGGAGATATCTGCATATGTACAGAGCTTTATCTAAGTGCTCCTGGCTTGGGTTGGCAGATTGTCTAGCCAGTTGTGTAACTGCATATGATATATCTGGTCTAGTGCCAATCATTAAGTATATGAGAGAGCCTATAACTGTCTGGAAACATGTCCATAATCCTTGGTTGACAGGGGCTGTGTTTCTCTCTGGGTAATAACCCTGGAGTAATGGTGTGCGAGCTGGGTTGGCATTGCGCATGTTACAGCATTCAAGCACCTTTGAGAGGTATTCTGTTTGATCAATCTTTATTGTTGATCCTTCTCTCTTTCTTCTCATTCAGAGGAATTCCTTTGGTTCTCTGAGATCTCTACATTCCCATTTTTTCATGAAAGAGAGTTTAATCTATCAACTGTTTGCTTATTGGGTCCAGCAAATATTACATCATCAACATATATGATGGCAAGTACAAGTTGATCTTGTTTCTTATAGATAAATAGGCAGGCATCAGAATTCACCCTTTTAAAGCCTAGTAGTTCCATGGATTCATTTAGAGTTGTTCACCATGCAAGTCCAGCTTGCTTCAGACCATATAGTGCACATTGTAGTCTGAGTACCTTGTTAGGCATGTTTGATGGAGTGAATCCTTCTGGAAATTCCATGTAGATCTCTTCTGTGAGTTTGCCATATAGATACGCAGATCTTACATCTAATCCATTGAGGTACAAATTTTCAAGAGCTGCAAGTGCTAGCATACATTGAACAGTTTCAAATCTAACAACTGGACTGAAGATCTGATCAAAGTCTAGACCTTCTTGTTGTGAGAATCCTTTTGCTACAAGTCTAGCATATTTTCTGCTATCTGATTTTACATCAAAGACCCATCTGTTTCTTATCACTTTTCTGTGAGAGGGTCTATCTACTATTTCATAGACTTGACGAGTTGTTAGCATGTCTAGTTCAGTGGTGCATGCTTTTCTCCATTCAGCCTGATCTGCTGAGGGTAATTTTGAAATGTCCTTAAAGGACCATTCTCTATAGTTGAGAGGTTGTTTTATGTCAATTGGGACAGCTTTTGTGCAAAGATAATTAATCAATGCTACTCCCCCTTCCTTAGTCATGCTCTCAATTTCATCCTCTGAAGGAGATGGAGAGGGTGGCATGTGAAGGCAACCTTTGACAATGTCTAGGTGCTGCACTCGAACTTAACTAAGGAAAGAAAAATGTTGGCAATGGGAATCCAACAAGAACAAGACTGGCTTGTTCCGTTGCTGCATTCAAGTATTTATACTACAATACAAAGTGCACAGACCATGCTGTGTCTGACCTACCCTAAACTACATGTGTTTACAATGAGGCAAGGCTATGCTTACCATGAGGCTAAAGGGAGGCAAGGCTATGCGGAATGGAAGAGAAGCATACCTTGCGCCGAATGTGTGTTTGTCTAGACTTATGATGTCATATTACGTAATGCAGTGCGCGATGGTAAAGTAAAGTGGAGGACTGAGCGCTTGTTTACATTTGGGCGCTCTGGACTTAGAAGAAAAGAAAGAAAGAAATAGGTGCGTAAGGCGCTAAAGTAAAAAAGGACTAGGGACGACTAGCGTTTGCAACAGCATGGCACCAGGAATTCTATCATTCACTTCTGGTGAGTGGGGTCTGGTAAGATCTTTCCAAGTGGACAGTTTCTCTACATCTTTTACTTGATCCACAGAATGCCTTGTTTCACCATACACATTCCCAGGTCTATTAGGGACTCTCCTATTTCATTCAGATCTTCTGAGAGGAGCTTTAGAGGGTGGTGGTGGTGGTGATCTAG
>JBBPMR010000787.1:0-14669 GCA_038090415.1 Rossbeevera mucosa | reverse complement strand
TATATTGGAAAGGTTATGGAGAGGACGACAGGACATGGGAACCTGCTCAAAATCTCACTCATGCGCAGGAAGCCTTGAATCTCTTTGATACGAATCATTCGAAATCGATTCAGGCAGCTTATGACTCGGACGAATCTGAAGTCGAGTCTATCTTTTCTCCGGAATGCACTGTTGCATGGCCTAGTGACTCTGAGGATCTGGAATCTCCTCCCTAGCAGGGGGGTAATGTTGCAAACGCTAGTCGTCACTCTATCTTTTTTCATTTTAGCGCCTATAGCGCCTATTTCTTTTCTTTCTTTTTTGTACAAGTCCAGAGCGCCCAAAGGTAACACAAGCACTCAGTCCTTTATCTTATCTTATCTTGCACTGCATTATGTAATATGACATCACAAGTCTAGACTTACACGCATCCAGCGCAAGGCATGCTTCTCTTTCATTTCATATAGCCTTGCCTCACTTTAGCCTCATGGTAAGCATAGCCTTGCCTCATTGAAGACACATGTAGTTTAGGGTAGGTCAGACACAGCATGGTCTGTGCACTTTATATCGTAGTATAAATACTTGAATGCAGCAACGGAACAAGCCAGTCTTGTTCTCGTTGGATACCCTTTGCCAACAACTATCTTCCCTTAGTTAAGTTCGAGTGCAGCGCCTAGACTTCATCAAAGGTCGCCTTCAATCTATTGTGATCCGGGAGGCTTTTAAGCCATATGTCATTTACCAGATGCTCAACTCGGTCAATCACACCAGCGAGAAGATATTCAGTTTGTCTCCATATCAAGAACATGTTCTGTTACTCGAACTTCGTGATTGGGAGAAGCAACAGTTGCACGCTCTCACGGACAAGATCATGGATCAAGGTCCACTCACTATGCTGGCAAGCGCAGGTAAGGTTAGTCTTTATATGTTTTCTATTCATTCTTGGGCGTTCTCAATGCCCACCACTGCAGCACTCAGCATCCTGTGTTGCGCAAGGTTTTTGCATTGTGGGCAGGTGTCCTCACCACCTCTTAGCCTATCAGTGTTGTATGATTTCATGACTTGTCCTTGGGTTGCGTCGCGGGCGTCTCGGATGCCTTATTTCAGCTTTTCTGCAAGGTAAATGATGATTTATAGAATTTTTACATTGAATTCCACCACGGTTTACTCCATCCACACATGAATCCACGAGGTGAAGGCAACAATTGGGTTACTCCAACATCCATGGAGGATTGGAACAATCGTGCATCCACTAAGCTCGACCTTCTCGCACACATTGTGACCCACCATCTTGCACATGACAACGCTCCAGCTTTGAGGATTCAAGATGACGGCCAATTGTTGCAGCCTGTCACACAAGCATCAATAGGAGGCGAATCGCACCATCCTGATCATATCATCATTTTCTCTCTTTTTCCCAGTTCCAATATCCCTATACAAGATGTGATTTATCTCTCTCTTTCGTCCTCTACTATCTAATCGTCCAAATCACAGGTCCTGAAACTGTGGGGCATCAAGGCCCTGGAACTCAATGGACAAACACCTCAATCAAAACGCAAAACCGTGTTAAAAGAGTTCAGATTGTCAACTCGCGAGGCTGGTTCACGCGTTCTCATTCTCTCTAGGGTGAGCATGGTAGGATTAAATCTGGCATGCGCTAACATCATGATAATCACAGTAAGTATTTCATTTCATAATCGCAGTCCTCACTCATTCGCACACAGGATACATTATGGTCTGCCCTCGACGATAAACAACTTCGAGGTCACATCTGCCGTTATCCACAACAGAAGACCGTCCACTTCTATCGACTAGTTGCTCGCGGTACTCCCGATGTTTTTCTAAACAACATTGCCTTTGACAAGGGCATGTTGTATCAGCCTTTGTTGGTATCGATAATCACTCCCGTATGTTCTACTGTTACATTCAAATTCATATACTAACTCCTTACTTCTTTCAGTTCAACTCTTCACAGGCAGTGAATCGGATGCTCATAACATGCCACTCGACAACGACGAGGAATTCGAGATGGATGTTGGTGTTGACCCCCAACCAAAGATATGAATGAAACATGGTACCAAGAAGGCTCGTGCCCAAGAATCACAGGTGCCGCTATTCCCTACTCAACCTTCCACCAAATGGCCTGCAATCACATCTCCCACTTCATCTACCAAGACAACTCGCCCAAAGCTGAAGAAACTGAAGCCAAAGAATCAGCAGCAACCGGCGGTGAACAAGGGTAAGCAGAAACAGTCTCAATCCAACCGACCTGCTGCTGGACCATTCGGTTCCTCAAGCATTACCTGTTGCAGGATACATCCAACAGCCTCCCACTACCATTCCTGTCCCACCTCCGTCCACCCCAAGTGTTCTGGTCCCCTCACTCCCTGTCACTGACCCTTGACCCTCGACTCCACCCGCATCACATCTCGATCGTGATGTCATCATGCACACCCCTCCTACAAATGAAGATCCTTTGCTGCAGCAAATGCTCAATGATCCCATCTGGCAAATGGATGCAGAGCAACTTGACATGCTGGCATCCAATTTTCTAAACAATCCCACTCCCACTCCATCCCCTGCTCATGCTTCCAACTCAGGCAAGAGATTATCCAGCCCTCTGATGGATTTACCATCATTGCAGTGTTCTGATGATGGAGCCACGATGGGTGTTAAACTGCATGTCAATACTCCTCAGGTTCATGTGTCCTTACCTACCACTGCCAATACATCATCTACTTGTCGCAACCCCAAGACCGAGACTGTTAGTGGGGTCACTTTGGTTTCCGGTCACAAAGGCAACTTCAAGCAGGGCATTTCAAGAGGCAAAGGTGGTGGGTGTAAACTGAAGAGTGGTAGAAAGTAACCTTGTCCATTTCATTGTTATACTGCTTGGCATCAGAAACTTTAGGGGATCATAGTGTGCTCACTTGCGCACCTTTCTCAATTCACCATTGCATCTGATATCACACTGCTTGTGTGCGACCCTCTCAGCTCCACTATTCTTTCAACACTACCACTTCACTACAGGTCCATTGCTACATTTCAAAGCATCAAATCTTTTGACTATATATCACTATGCCTTATTTTGCTCAAAATCACACCATATCCACTATGTCCACTGAGACACACCATACCCAGCATATTGCGCCTCTTATCAGCACCAATTACACCACATGGAGTGAGGAAATGAAAGCTCTGCTTCATTCAAAGGGACTTTGGAGACTTGTTGATGGCAAAGAGACTCGACCCTCTGCTGCTACTCCTGAGTGGGATGCCTGGGATATTAAACAGAACAAAGCTGCTGGCGAAATCATGCTTAACATTACTCCAGACCAGAGGATTCACATCAGGGCCCATCAGGACAACCCTACTGCCGCTTGCAACGCTCTCAAGTCGCTCTATGTTCAACAGAAGGCTGCTGGCACACGCTTTGTCACCTATAGCAAGTTCTTTAGCATTAGGAAGTGTTCTGAGGAGTCTCTCAATACTCTTGTAGCTTGAGTCAAGCAAGCAATGGCCAGAATCAAGGAGCTTTGTAACTCTGCTTTTGATTTGACCAGGCTGGACAATGAACTGATCTGCATGGCCATAATTTGCGATCTTGGACCAGATAATGCCCACTTCACATCGTCTCTTGCTCTACTCACTGATCTTGATAAGGTCAAGGTCAAGGCAGTATTCCAGACTGAGGAAATCAATCATTGACCTCATCCTGAAGCCTCAGATGCTGGGCTCGCATGCTCAACTGCAGAGGCAGTAGTTCCATTCTGAAATGCAGCATTGTTGTTGCGAATGGTAGCAATGAAGAGAGGTGGGCCAGGCAGATGAGAGAATAACATGAGTAAACTCGACCACCCTGCTTACTTGCACTCCAATCACAGGATGGAATACAACAGACCCAACACCCAACAAATAGACAATGTTATTATTGTCTGCCAGTTTGATTGCAATAGGTTTTGCGGTCTCGACTTAATCACAGTGAACTTCAGGTTTGTGCTCATTGTAATTGTTCAATATACTCTGTAGTTACTCACAGTGAACTCCAGTGTGATCCTGAGGTCCCAATTAGTATTTATCTCACTCCCACAAGCTATCAACAATGCTTATCAGAGTGGTCATGTAATACAAGTCTAAATCTATGATGTCATGTACCTGTGATGTCATCAATGTGTCATTGCTGACTAATGGAGCATCTTTTCAGTGCCATGCTTGTACTGCATGCACTACATACAGGGCAGGCGTCAGGTCTAGCATATGCAGAATACCCATCGTCTTTGATAATGGTATGATAAGTATTCAGAATGCCTTGGAAAACTGTTTCTCGCAGACATTATTCTCAAGACATCTCTGAGGAGTGCAAGGTGTTATTTCCGGTGATTTTGCCCTCTTTTGCTACCTATTTGATCTATTGTAGTGTTCGCACCGCTCAGAGTTGCTTCTCATTGTTACCATTCGATTTCCCATTATCCATTTACCCAGTTTACATCTTCCTCAGTTGTTCTAGCCCTTTGTGGCCGTTCTATATCTATTTTCGACTTGTGATGACATTTCTGACATTTGTGGCTGATGTGGCTGCTAGTTTTCGGATATTTCCGAACTGCCACAAACCTTCGATCAAGTCCACTGTTCTTCGCTTCTCTTCAGTTACTCACTGTGGACTCCAGGTTTGTGCTCATTGTATTTGTTCAATATCATCTTTAGTTACTCACAGTGGACTTCAGTGTGATCCTGAGGTCCCAATTGGTGTTTATCTCACCCCCACAAGCTATCAACACTTATCACAGGGACCATGAAGCATAGATCTAGAGACAGCAGCATCGAGTTGAGGACATAGATCAGGGTCAGGAATTTGTGCAGAGATAAAGGCATCAATCTGCTTCACAGTATGGATCTTATATCTCTCCTCCACAAAGATCAGAATATGCATATGAGGAAGACCTCTCTTTGATAAGTGTTGACAGCTTGTGGGAGTGAGATAAACACCAATTTGGACTTTAGGAGCACACTGGAGTCCACTGTGAGTAACTAGGGATGATATTGAACGAATACAATGAGCACAAACCTGGAGTCCACTGTGAGTAACTAAAGAGAAGCGAAGAACAGTGGACTCGAAGGTTTGTGACAGTTTGGAAATATCCGAAAACTAGCAGCCACATCAGCCACAACTGTCAGAAATGTCATCAGAACATAAGAATCGATATAGAAGGGCCACAAAGGCCTAGAACAATGAGGAAAACTGTAGAGTTGGTAAATAGATGATGGGGAATCAAATGGTAACGGTTAGAAGCAGCGCTGAGTGCTGTAGACACTACAATGGGCAAAATAAGTAGAAAAGAGGGCAAAATCACCAGAAATAACACTCTTCTGATACTCAATTGTATAGACAAATCCAGCTACAGGACCAAAGTAACCATCACGAATGATTTTCAAGAGAGTCTGTTGCTTGCCATGAAAAACCCTAGCAATCGAGTCAGGTCTGTCCGCAGTATGCTGTCCTATGAAAAGAGTCAATGATAAAGCATATGAATGAAACATTTGAAACATCCCTAGAAGGAGATTTTGAGTGATTTCAGGCCAGCTACCTACCATTGGCAGTCATGGTAAGAAATAGATAAGGCTTCCTATACTTTCTGCAGATGGCCAAGGAGTCTTGAAGGAGTTGATGCATACAGCGAGTGCTACCCTTGTGAGAGGAAGGCAAGATGACTTGACCCACTTGAGCCATAACTTGACCAGGATTATAATGCAAATGATCTCTCAAACCTTGATACAAATCAGCTCTAATTCTTGTCTGGTTTTTTGCCACCCAAGTGAGATTGCATTGATCAATAGAAGCCCAGGCGTCACAGACCAACTGCTGAAAGAGTCTTTCTTTCACCCTTGGATAAATTTTGTGGTTCCACTGCAGAAGAATGGACATGATGTCTATAAGCATACCACAAAAGCTGAGTGACTTTCTTGAAGCGATGTGGTTGACCACCATACATCTGAAGTGGAATATTCAAGGGCCAGCCATCTTCTCCATGTGGAAAGAAAAGAACATAGTGGATAGCAAGGTAGGAAGGATGCACATGTGGAAAGAAAAGAACGTAGTGGAGAGCAAGGTAGGAAGGATGCAGTTGCTGATACGACGTAGACCACCATCCTGAAGACGAACCACAATGTCGTGATGAGCTCTAACTTGTTGAGAACCTTGATCAGTAACAATAGCAGCTATCTCTTCCGCAGTAGGCAGGTTGTAACGTCTTGGATCATTGCCTTGTTGCAAAGAAATATGCATATGAACATCTGTATGTTTCTCAGGTGGTTTGGCCTATAATATATAAAAATAAGTATATGATAGAAAAAATGACAGCAAGAAAACTAACCCTCATAACATCATGCCATTGTTGACTGGTAGGAAGTTTGACTTGGCCTTGCAGACAACACATGCCAAAGCGAGGATTATGGACACCAGAGTTGGAGAGCTTTTCAGAGATCAAATGTAAAGCATGACAATGTATGTGAACACTGGATATTCATGGGTTCTAAAGTGTGAAGTTGAATGGGTTCAGTGTATGGTCTACCTACCACCTAGTGGAATGAGATTTGAGTCGGGTTCTCATCCTGGTCCTCCTGCTGGTCCTGGGTCTCCTGTTGGTCCTGGATCTCCTGCTGGTCCTAGGTCACCTCCTGGTCCTGGATCTTCTCCTAGTCCTGGATCTTCTGGTCCTGGGTCTCCACCTAGTCCTGGATCTCCTAGATCTCTATTCTGCAGCCTTGCTTGATCCTGTTCATACTGCTCTGCTGATTCTTGACTATATTCTCTTAATTGTGTAAGCAAAGCCTGAGACAGTTGTTGGATTTCCCCAATCTCCTGTTGTTGTTGATATATATGCTCCTCCTGTGCTCTCTGCAATACTTATTGTCTCTCTATCTCCAACTGGTGGTGGTGCAACTGTTATTGTTGTACAGTTTGCTGCTGTACCTCCAGATGTCTCTGATGATCTAGTTGTTGCTGTTGCTCAGATAAGATCCTCTGGTGGTGAAGCTGTTGGTGATGTAATTGCTGCTGCTTCAAGATATGATTTCTTAGATGGTGTAGCTGCAGTTGATGAAGCTGTTGATGCTCTACCATTTGAAGTCTCTGATCATGAAATTGCTGCTCCTCCACCATTTAAAGGCTCTGATGATGAAGCTGGTAATGAAGAAATTGGTGCTGCTCCACCCTTTGAAGTCACTGATGATGAAGCTGCTGTTGCTCCCATTGCTGCTGCTCCACCATTTGAAGGCTCTGATGATGAAGCTGCTGTTGCTCCCATTGCTGCTGTTCCACCATTTGAAATCTTTGATGATGAAGCTGCTCCTCTTGCACTACTCGTTGCTGTTGTGCCAGATATGCCAGTGTCACATGCTCTTCATGATGTCTCTGATGATCATGGAATTCCCCTCTCATTGCTGCTAATCTCTGTTCCTCTGCAATCCTTTTCAGCTTCCTGATATTGTTGTTGTTAAGTCACTAAAATCTGGCTAGACTGGGAATCGAACCCAGATGCTCCCTATAGTACTGGGATGCCTAACCACTAGGCTATCTGGCTATTCCCTTATTGTCTAGGTGTGGATTCACAATCCAACACGCCCTCTGAAGCCACAGCTAGCATGCTTTGACTCTCATGACTCTTAGTCTCTCTGGACTGTCAGTCCATGGAGCACATGCTGCCAATTTGCTTTCTTAGGGGCCCAGATTACATCAGCGCACACAGGGCTCATAACCTGATAAGCATTGATAGCTTGTGGGAGTGAGATAAACACCAGTTTGGACTTCAGGAGCACACTGGAGTCCACTGTGAGTAACTAAAGATGATATTGAACGAATACAATGAGCACAAACCTGGAGTCCACTGTGAGTAACTAAAGAGAAGCGAAGAACAGTGGACTCGAAGGTTTGTGACAGTATGGAAATATCCGAAAACTAGCAGCCACATCAGCCACAACTGTCAGAAATGTCATCACAAGATAAGAATCGATATAGAATGGCCACAAAGGCCTAGAACAACGAGGAAAATTGTAGAGTTGGTAAATAGATGATGGGGAATCGAATGGTAATGGTTAGAAGCAGCGCTGAGCGCTGCAGACACTACAATGGGCAAAATATGTAGAAAAGAGCGCAAAATCACTGGAAATAACAACTACAGCATGTGCTATGCACGTACAAGGTGAGGCAGAGTCTGGACTACTTACATAAACATTGACATCAGAGGCACAGGTCTACTGTGATATAGAGTGACAATTTGAAAGGAATCAGAATGGAATGAAGAGAAGAGGATATTGTGAAGGTGTGACGAGTGAAATGTAATCAAGTGAAATATAAAGAGAGAAGAGGTTTAAAACCATGACAGATGAGAAGGCTAAGACTGATGATTTAAGCTCATACTCAGTTAACAGTATTTTCGGTTCCTTCTGAATGCTATCGCCAATTCACCCATTTTTCTTTTGCCTACAACCCTCAGTTCTCTTAATGCTTCAAGCATGGTCCCTTTCTGTAGTAATTGGAGTGGAAACAGCACATTCACAACTCAAATATTATATTCATTGGGGTCTGGTAAGAGTTGTTGTTTGAATATTTGTGTTCCATTTGTGTTTGTTTGTTCTATTAAAATTCCCTGCATAGTGTGTGGTTCCATTACCATGACGAAATGTAACAAGTGAGATATCTTGGCTCCCTACACAATGCCATGTACTATTAATTTGCAGAAGGCTGAACTACTACAACTGATTTTGTTTTGACTTCAGGTGAGACATTCATGTTCATCACACTGGGTGTGTCTGACAGCTGATCAGTAGACCCTTTAGTGTGCACAAGTTGAACCTTTTATAAATTCTCTATCTGTTTTTTCTTGCCACAATAAGGACTGCACCCTCCAATATTTTTTGTCATCTGGAAAGATTTTTTTCATTTAACAGCTGCAATCAAACTTTCAAGATCATGAGTAAGTAGGTCTTCATAAGATAAAACACATACATGCTAACTGTTTGCAACTACACAATGACATTCAAAACAGTAACAAGATCTACATCTATCTAATATTCACTGGCTGCACCAGAATTATCGGCCTTCACAACTATACTATTAAGTCACTAAAATCTGGCTAGACTGGGAATCGAACCCAGGTCCTCTCTATAGTACTGGGATGCCTAACCACTAGGCTATCTGGCCATTTCCTTATTGTCTAGGTGTGGATTCACATTCCAACACGCCCTCTGAAGCCACAGCTAGCATGCTTCCAACTCTCATGACTCTCAGTCTCTCTGGACTCTCAGTCAAGACAAGCACATGCTGCCAATTGCTTTCTTAGGGGTCCAGATTGATGAGCATTGATAGCTTGTAGGGGTGAGATAAACACCAATTTGGACTTCAGGTGCACACTGGAGTCCACTGTGAGTAACTAGAGATGATATTGAATGAATACAATGAGCACAAACTTGGAGTCCACTATAATGTCATGAAATATGGCCAAGCATCTAAGGTTGAGCGGTGACCAGATCTTCATACATTGCATATGAGTAGAAAGTAATAGAAGAAAATATTCAATCCACCAGTGACACTCGGGCATTGCAAAGTTCCCAAAGCATGATGACTGACAACATATCACCCTCAGAGGCGGTAACAAGCTGTGTGGCCTAACCACTAATGGATTATCTGGAACATTAGATGACAATGTAACATATCTGAATGCCATGCAATCACACTCATGCCAGAATCAAGTTAGGGAATGAGGTTCAATTCGAAAGATCACTAAGTGACCATATGTAAACCTATTGATATAAGGTGCGTTATGATGATGTGGACTTGCAGAAAAATAATTTACTCCTCACCTTCCCACCAACCACACCACAAGACAAAAAATTAGTTTGAATAAGATTGAAGTTGAGGCCACAGATGGATGTTGTCCAGTGTGAATTGTATTATAAAGTATAAGCCATTCAAAGACCTACCATTACAAGCCTTTGGGCTTATGCAACCATTTAGACTTCAGGATCACACTGGAGTCCACTGTGAGTAACAAGAAATAATATTGAACAAGTACGATGAGCACAAACCTCGAGTCCACTGTAAGTAACTAGAGAGAAGCAAAGAACAGTAGACTTGAAGGTTTATTGCAGTTCAGAAATATCTGAAAACTAGCAGCCACATCAGCCACAACTGTCAGAAATGTCATCACAAGATATAGAACGACCACAAAGGCCTAGAATGATGAGGGAAATTGTAGAGTGGGTAAATGGATGATGGGGAATCGAATGGTAACTGTTGAAAGCAGCGCTGAGCGCTGCTAACACTACAATAGATGAAATAAGTAGAAAAGAGGGCAAAATCACCAGAAATAACAATCTGAACTCTTCAGCTGCATGTTTCACACGGATTTCAAAGAATGTAGGAACACTAAGTGGAGTAGTAGGAACTTTGAAGAGGTCATTTGAGAGATTCTCAATAAATATTTTCTCAGATTGGATTTTGTTAAGCAAAGGTTCAGTGAAATCATCCTTAAGGAGACAGCCTTGGAATAATTCTGTGGTGTACTATGGCATGGTTTGCCTTGACCCAGAAGGTGCATCAGATATTATGATATGACCTCTCCAAGACCTGCATGCTGATACATACATAGTAGAACAACTCAAATGACCTCGTGAATTCAAAAGATCTGACTTACTAGTTACTTAATAGGGGTTCTCATTTAAGGCAAAGCAGGTAATGTAAGTGCATGTAGAAATACGTAACGATGGAAGCCAGCTATATCTGCCTGCTTGAGTCCAGTAGCATCAAATCCTCGCAACACAGCAGCTACAGTAGCAAAAACCCAAATACCACAATCATGTGCATGATAAGCGTTGATAGCTTGTGGGAGTCAGATAAACACCAATCTGGACTTCAGGATCACACTAGAGTCCACTGTGACAGTGGACTTGAAGGTTTATGGGAGTTCAGAAATATCCGAAGAACTAGCAGCCACAACAGCCACAACTATGAGAAATGTCATCACAAGTCAAGAATAGGTATAGAACGGCCATGAAGGCCTAGAACAACGAGGAAAATTGTAGAGTTGGTAAATAGATGATGGAGAATCAAATAGTAACTGTTAGAAGCAGCATGGAACACTGTTGACACTTCAATGGACAAAATAAGTAGAAAAAGAGGGCAAAATGAGTGGAAATAACACATTGCACAGGTCATCGAGTTTGGTTGGCAAGGTGGCTGGTGATGGAAACAACCACTCTGGATGTTAAAGTTCTTCTAGTTTTTCACAGAATGAGTTAAATTGACAGATAGCACTCATGAGGGCTGGCTGTCAATTTGAGACAAGCCATTTCACCAGTGTTTGGACCTTCGGCCCAAACCTACACTGGTGAAAGGGCTTGTTTGGGCCTTCGGCCCAGCTGTGAAGGTTGAGATCCTAGTTTTATGTGAAGGTTGAGATCCCAGCTTTAATTGAAGAGCTACATTTTAGTTTTAAATGAAGGGCTTTATCTTAGTTGGCTAGTTTCTAGTCTTTAATTCTGTACTTTTAGTATTTTCTGTAGTCAGTAGTATTGTCAACAATCTGGTCACTTATTAATTTTATTTACTATAACATGCTGTACATCACATTTACACATTGTCATTCTTATAAACCAAGTTATTTCAGTCTATCATATTTACAGTTGCAATCCTCTAAATACTTCTGTCCATACTACATTCATTGTCTTGGTATCTTCATCCTGAGGGAATAGTACTTTGATGTTTCTAGGATATGTACATCTTGAAAGAGCCACAAAGAGTTGTCCATGAGAAAATACAGGATGGGACACATTTAGTCCAACATGATTGACAGTTTGACCTTGAGCCTTGTTGATGGTCATTGCATAGGCCAGCTGCACAGGGAATTGCAATCTATGAAATGAAACAGGGGAATCTTCAAGACCAGAATCCAGAGCCATTCTTGGTATGAACACTATGTTGTCATCACCAGCTGCATTCAACACTCTACACTCCAGAATCCTAGTGGTATGTCTGAGCAATCTTAACCTTGTACCATTATACAGGCCATGAATAGGGTCCAAGTTCCTCAAGAGCATCAGAGGAGCACCAGGTTTGAGCTCAAGCTTATGCAAGGGAAATCCAGAGGGGCTGAAAGTGTGAAGAACTTCTGGCTGAATATAGTTGTACTCTGGATCAGTGATAGAGTCTGCACTCAAACAGGTGAACTTCTCCTGAGGCTGAACAGACTCTAGGATGGAAGCATTGATCTCATGAGCTTGGACATTCCTGGGATTGAGAATAGTCCTATCCAAGAAGTATTGATCAGGAAGATGCTGATCTCCAGTGAGCAGCAGGCCATAGATAGCATTGATCAGAGAAGGAATGTCATCACCACAGTGCATGTGGTCAGGCAAGACAATGTCACCATCAGTTACACCAATGTGGAGGAGCTGCTGTGCCCATTCATCAGACTCAGGATCTTGACCCAGCCTCATGTTTTGATGGAGATAGAATATTGACATGTTGGCCCAGAGATTTGAGTGGGTAAGAGTGGCAGGAACAATCTGTTCTCTTGTACCATGCTGAATGACAGGCAATGTTTGTCTAAAGTCACCACTAAGCAGGACAGTGATGCCTCCAAATGCAAGGTCTTGGTTAAGCAGATCACGAAGAGTGCGCTCTACACATTCCACAATATGATGGTGTTGAGAAGCCACTTCATCCCAGATGATGAGAGCAGTCTGTTGCAAGAGTTGATGGTGAACATCATCCTTTCTGATATTGCAGGTACTCTGATCATGACAGGGAATGGGGATCTTGAATCTAGAGTGTGCAGTGCGACCACCAGGAAGAAGAAGAGATGCCAGACCAGTAGATGCAACACAGAGAACCACCTGACCCCTTGAACAAACAGAAGCAGCAATGAGCTTTGCAAGATAAGTCTTGCCACAACCACCTCCACTGTGAAGGAAGGATGAGAAACCTCTGGTGTGAATGACACTGTCCATAACTGCATCATAGAGAGCTCTCTGTTCAAGATTGAGAGTGGAAAGGCCTGTTTGAACAAATTCCTGCAAGTCCTGAATATTATACTGCAGCTGTTCATTGATGAGTTGATTTCCATCCTGCAAATCCCAGTTTACTTGTGGTAGAGGCATCTGTGGATAGTCCTGCAAGGCCTTGCCATGTTTTATAAGGTCCTGAGCTATGAGATAGAGTCCATAGTCATGGATCTGGTCCTGAGTAGGTTCCTGAATGTGATGGGAATTAATGAGATGATGTCTTAAATCATCACAGAGATTGTCTCTAGATGCATCCCATAGTCTATGAGGATCTACAGGACCACAGTGAACCAGAATGATGACAAAGAGTCTTCTCAATTGAAAGCCCATTTTAAAGTGAGCAGCCTCTTGAAGATATAGTAGCCATTCTCTGTCATCCTGAAGGAGATCATGTGCACAGCAAGCCTCTTTGAAGGAGTCATGAAGATGACCATTCACAGTACAAATGTCTTCAAAGGAGGTAGCACCTATGAAAGAAAACACATGAATTATTGGATACCACTATGTGTGATTGATCTCACCTTTGACCACAGTAAGCAAAAGACGCAAGTAGAAGAGTTCACCTTGACCAGGAAAAGCAGAGTACATGTGACCAATGGCCTTGTATCTTTGTCTAACCTTCCAAACAGCTCTCCTTGGATCCCAGACAAAGTTCTTGGGAAAGTCTTGATAGAGATAGTCATGAGCACCAGCAGCAATGAGATCAGGATCCTGATCAGCCTTGAACCATCTGTTGGCAACGACCAAATCTATACAGAAATGGCACTAAGTCACCCACAATTGAGACAAACTATGGAGAGGGGGGCAAGTTATGGTTGGGAATCAACCAGAACAGACTGAAGAGTCTGGCTGGTGCTGCATTAAATATATACTATGATACACATGTTCTACATGAGGCTACATTAGGGCAGGTGTGAGATGAGATATGATGTATCATGTGAACACTATAACTATGTATGGTTAAATGAGCAATGAGGCCACCATGTGTCAAGCATGCACTAGCCATGAGGAGCACAGGTTATGTGATCCATGAGGTGAACATGAAGCAAACCAGTGCACACATGTGAACAATGAGGCAGGGCTGTGTACCATGCATTAACAATGTGTTTGTCTAGACTATGATGTCACTGATGATGTCATATATCTAGATGTCGATCATGTGACTCGATAAGATGACTGCAAGCGCTAATCTAATCCGATAAGATAAGATAGACATGCGCCTAGATAACTCGAACACTTAAGACTTAGGTCAAAAATGAGGGTCGTAACACCATCCAAGCAGTTGGGTGTCCTTGGGATTGTTGACCACTTGATCAAGCTGAGCATCTGCACAAAAAGGTACATTCTGTCTTCTAGGCAAATGAATGGATAAACGATAGACAGCTGGCCAGTCCATGTGCATAGGAAACTCAAAGATATTGTGGCATGCCTGAGTGGCAGAGATGTATCTTGCATCAAGGTAGGTACAAATCTCATCATGGCCTTCAGTTTGAAGAGTAGCACGATCAGGACCCTTGTAGATGTACTTGTGGATGTACTTGACTGCCTTGATAGAACCACAGACCTCCAGATTGATGTGGCAGTTAAATTTGACCAAGAGTTCTCTGGGATGAGGAACCACATCTTTATTG
>JBBPMR010000786.1:0-14691 GCA_038090415.1 Rossbeevera mucosa | reverse complement strand
GGGAACCGAGGGAATAAGGTCGAGATACCCACCATTTCATACTTGTCAGTGCGCGACTCAAAAATGTTCTTCTGAATGAAGTTCTGCAGATGCTCACCGGCGTAGTCGATGCGAAACTGATCAAGGGGGTTGGGATGGCTGATCATGTTGCATGGACCAGGAAGATCGAAGAGGCCGATGAATGTGTCAAAGTCATCGCGGCAGAGACATTGGTTGATATGCTCGTTGAACCAAGCGGACAGGAGAGAGTAGAGAGTTTTAGCGAGGTTGTCATGATTGTCGAAGTACTGTCGAGGTCAAGGAAGATGGTGCAAAGCTTCTTCACAAACTCTGTCTTGTAAGCGAGGGTGCTCCCAAGCGCAGAAGTTTGTACACCAAGGAATTCGGCGATAATGGCGAGGATATCCATGTTGGGGACAACGGTTTCAAAGTTGTCGCAGCAGAGACGCTGTCATTGATGTGCTCATTAAGCCAAGCGAAGAGGAGGGAGTAGTAGAGAGCCTTTGTGAGTTCATCATGATTGTCTAAGGCACCGTCGGGGTCAAGGAAAATGGTGCAAAGTTCCTTCTTTACGAGCTTTGTCTTGTAAGCGAGGGTACTCTCCAGCGCAGACGGATGTACACCAAGGAATTTGGGGACATTGCTGAGGATGTCCATGTTGCAGACAATGGCTAGGCACACATTGGCAGTGAACACACAATTCACTACAGCAAAAACAAAGTCATGACGAATGAACTAGTTCGCAAAAAAAAAAGATCGCGCTGGGGACAGGTTTTTGCGCGGGGTAAGAATTTTAATTTTCTTTTGTGCGCTGGGTAGAAAAAATCACGCGGGGACAGGTTTTTGCGCGGAGTAAGGGTTTTCTTTTGTGCGCTGGGTAAACAAAAACGTGCGGAATATTTGTGCAGATATCCCGCTATAGAGTTGAACAGTGTCATACCGACGAGTTCCAAGCTTGTGTTGAAGAGGTATACAAATACCGAGCAAGGTGTGTTTTCAGGCGAAATTTCTCACAATGCCAACCCTACTGAAAAAGAGAGTACGGCATGATGGCAGATTCAAGAAGCAGACTAAAGGAGTGATGACATCGGCATGTCAATGAAACTGCCGGCATTTCCTAGTGTGACATCTGTCTTCCGCATTTTCTGCTTCTATGGAACCCAGGAAAATTTAAAACATAACATATTAGAACTAATGTAGCTGTTTGTAGATTTGAAAAACGAACGTGTGTATGAAGATGCCGAAATGTCATGACTGTCGAAGTCGTTGTAAGCAGCGCAAGCATTTTACTGTACAACTTCTTATCGTAATATTTATCTGTTTTGTCCAGCCAGCGGGGACCTGGGCCCTTGATTTCCCATTTTCGCCTGAACTCGAGGGGCGCACGAAAAGCCTTTCCGTTGTTGTCGCATCTTCTTTCTGCCGCCAGCGATATCAATTGGAAGCCTTCGATGGTCCCCAAGATACATCTGCCAATCTATATACATTATATATCGTCGGTTGGTGAGTTTACACCGTCGTGTGCGTACGTAGGTATGTGTATGCATCGTCAATGGAGGGAAAAAAGAGAAACAAACAAGATAGGCGTCCTTGTCGAGTTGATGAAAACAAAACTAGGGATGAAGAAACAGAAAAAAAAACCATCCATCAAGAAGTGGTATATATTTAAGGAAAAAAAAAGCGTTCTACGTTCAGCTAGCAGACACAGGGAAAACGCCCCCAGCAGGTCCAGGTCCAGGTCCAGGTCCACCCAACAACACATGCAACTCCCGAATGCACTCCCGACACCGCATATGCACCTCCTTTGCGCTCTCCAACAACGGCTTGATATTCTCCGGCGTCATCGACAACTTGATCTCGGGTGACCCCAGATGCGGAACAAGCGGATATGCGTGTCCCCCGTCTTCGAGTGGCTGTGTCGGCGGTGCGCTCCGCACCGACCCCGTCCGTCCACTAGCTCCTGCAGGCACGTTCGAACCCCCACGCGACGGCGGTCGTTGGCTCAAAAGATTTGTCCGAGGTAACGTCACCCTGTTCTTCGCCTTGCTGTTGCTGCTCCCAGACGGCGACCTCGCTCCGCCCCGCTGCTCCCCATCAGACACCTCTTGCACGTTCGACAACCGCGTAGACCGCATCGGCCGGATAGATCGCGGAGAAGCCTCCACCTCTAACCGCACCACCTGCGCCGCCTCTGCACGCCGCGGCGTCACCGGTCGGTGGGTCAGTTGTTGGGTCAGTACAGACGCATGAGGGAGAGAGTGAGGAAGAGACTCAGAGAGGAACGGCGACGACGGCCGGCCCTTATTCCGCCCCTTGACGGTCGCCGACCCTTCGATCCCCAACGCCCTCGCCGCACCGTCCAAGTCGATCGCGGACTCTATCCGGTCCCAGTCTTCCTCAGTCCTCGTGCTCCCCCGACTGTCGCTCCGCAGGTCGCTCCGGCTATCTTGCGACGAGAACGACGTGCTCTTGTTGCTCTTCTGTCCCAGTCGGAATATCGATGCGAGCGAGGGTCGTCGAGGGGACTTCGACAGCCCTTCTCCGTAAGGGGAATTGGCAGACGTGTCCTTGTTGTCCTTGTTAGATCGTACCGACTCGAAGCCACTGCTCGTCTGCGGCCTCAGATGAGGAGCCCCTCCACGGCCCGCCCCGATACGTCCGTGCGGATAATGATGGGAATAGTGCGAAGAGTCGGTGCTCAGCGACACGGTCGAAGCAGCCGGGGGGGCAGGTACAGGCAACGCCGCAACATGCTCCGAACGGCTCCGCTTCAGCATCCTCAGCATGTCTCTCAAGCCCATCAACCCAAGCCTGGTTCCACGCCGCTTCTTCTTCACGCCATCTCCGTCGTGTTCAACGACGCCCCGAGAGTCCGAGTCTTCAGAAGGGAGTGTGATTGTACTGTTCATTCCATCACCCCACCGCCAATTCCGGTTCATTTTCTCCTCCACCTGAGGCGAATCGTCGGCAGGAAGCTCGCCATTGCTGAGCATGTCTCGAAGGAGCATCAGCTGCCGCTGACTGAGATCGTGTCGGCCTGTCGACGATCCCCACGAGGGATCTGAAGAGTCGGATGTTGACGACGGCGCTGCGTTGTTGGCGATCACAGTCGAGGATGGCTTCGACTCTTCGCCCGAAAGCGTCACGGCCCGTTCACGGTTCTTGCGACGATCGAGTTCGGCTTGTATCGGCGCAGAGAGGCTCGAAGATGCTCCAGACGGCGGAGGGGACGCTGGAACAGGTGCCCCTCCGCCGAGTTCAATGAGCAATTCCGCGCACTCCCATGGTACTTTGTATTTGTTGGTGATGGCGTGAAGGGTAGCAGCGATTTGACCGTGGTCCGGGGCAGGGATGGTCGGAGCCGGGGAGCTCGAAGAAGCGTGATTGGATGGTGAAGTATTGGAGCGCAACCGAGAACGTGAGCGGACGAGGTTGAACACGGGCGACGTGGCGCGCGACGGAGGAACATTATCGAAGAACGTCTGTGCCTCGCTGAGCAGCTGATGGTAGGTCGATTGCAACTCCTTCAAGGCTATTGACGAAGAGGATCAGCATCGTCACTTCACCCTTGGGGTTGAAGCAGAGAACTCACTGTCAACACTCGCGGCAAACTCCCGGACCATCCCCAGGTCCCTCTTCAGCCCGATCTGTGCTTGACTGATCCTCGAGGGGATCTTCAGATCTCCCAACGAGTTACGTCGTGGCACGGACATGGTCAATGTAGGTGGATTAGGGACTTGGGTAGTGCGTCCCAGCGATGCCGACTGTGGCGACGAGGGTGATTTTGGCGTCGTTTTAATCGGCGTCCCCGGGGACATCGAAGATCCGAGAGGAGTCATGGTGATGCAAGAAGGGGAGCTGGTCGAAGGCATCAAAGGCTCGTGGTCATCCCTAAAATGCAACGGTATCGAATTCGCCGCCGACACTCCATTTATCGGCCGCGGTGGCGACGGCGGATGAAGCTCGATTGGGGGCAACAAATCAGGCGTACGAGCTTGAGGGGGCGTCTGCATCCTCGGGTCCGCGTCCGCATCCTGCCCCCGACCCATATCGTCGCCCACGTCATCCTGGAGCGATGTCTGGGCGAGTTCGACCGAAGCCCTCTGCTTGCTGTGTTTCTTCCCGCCTACGAGGCTGATCTTGCGTACACTACCCATGAAACCCCTCGAAGCTTCCTGCTGCGAAGGAAGCGCGGGCACCGGCGGGAGGTGGTCAGCACTTTCCGACGGAGTGGGCGTGGAGAACATTCTCGAGGAGGATGCTCGACCGACGGAGGAGCCATACGAGGTATGTCTGGTGCCGATCGACCCGAACTTGCCGCCCCCGAGTGCAAGGGAAGCGCCGTTGGGCACCTGCATCGAGCTCGGACGTCTGCCCAGCCCCAGGGACGGTTTGCCTAGCCCGATCACACCGGATGCAGAAGACGACGCATCGCCCCCGGTAAGGTCTCCGCTGCTCGTATACTCGAGTGTACCGCTCGCCTTCCGCCTCGAAAACCTACTGCTCTTGCTCGGAGTGGTAGGAACCCGTCCACTGCCACCGTCGTTCGCACCATCTCCAGCCCCGGGTCTCAACCGCGTGTGATCTAGACTCCTTTCGTGTTTGAGTTCAGCTTGTCTTGGCGGCGGAGACCCGGCCCCACAATGGGCGCCGCCAGGACGAAAAAACCAACCGGAGCGCATGCCACCACCTGTGTGATTGGAATTGCGATTCCGGTTAGAGGGTGACTGTGCTTGAGTCTGATCGAGAGAGCTTGGGGGCCGCGAGGCGCCGTCCACGTCCATGGTGGATGGGTCCGACGCGCTAGGCTCCTGCATTATTACCTCTGCGGGACCTGTGCTTGCTCGTTTCCTCCTCACGTTCCATTTCTTGACAGAACCTATGCGCGACAAGAGTGGTGTCTTAGATCCCCCACTGGCTGGGGTTGCTTCCAGGGGGGATGGGAGGGCGGTTGGTAGTGGAGAAGTCGCTCTGACTCTGTCGGGCGTGGAGGGGGGCAACGGTGGAGGTGATGAATCGTAGGGTTCCTCGATGAGCTCAAAGACATTGTTATCCATATGCGGTGGTCGTGATTTTTTACGCAGACGTCGTCGTTCGCGGAGAGCGGGTGGGGAAGGAGGAAGCATAGCAAGGGACGAAGCGCCTGAAAGGACGAGGTGCGAGGTGGAGTTGAAGTGGCCAATCGAGTTCCTTCCTGAAGTTGTTGGTATGGAGAAAACGGACACGGTAGGGGATCGGGGAAAGGGATCGATTGGGGATAAAGAGGGAGCACGTGGAAGTGGTGGAAGTGGTAGATTGGCGTTGGAGGAGAGATTTACGGAGGGAGGACGAAGCATGGGAGCGGTGCGAGAGCGTGCAGTGAGGGTCTTGTCCTCTTCCTTGTCGTCTGAGAAGCCGAAGTCCTCGTCCTCGTCTGAAGAATCGGCATATGCTTCTTTGCGTGTGCGTTTTGTCATTGGGGTGTTGTCGTCGTCTGCTTTGGTTGGTGATGTAGAGCTCATGGGGTCGTCAAAGTCATCGTCCCAGTTCTCAGGTTCGACACGCGGCTTTGGACGGGGGGGAGTGTGATAGGAGTGGCGAGTTCGGAGGGGATGAGAGGGATTGTTGTGCTGAAAAGCATGGATGGATGGGTGGAGAGGATGGTGACGTCCGAGTCGACCTGGTGGAGAATCGGCCTTGTCCTCGAAATCGTCGTCCCAGTTCTCGGTCTGTGCGTGTGCGGTGGCGGGCTTTGTTGGGGTGGAGGGACCGGGCTCGGCCCAGTGGTCGAGTCTGGTGCTCATGCCACGCGCTTTGGTAGTCGGTAGTTTGGGAGAGGGCTCTGCGTCCCAGTCCTCTGTGAGGTGTGAGGCGACGGAGAGACGGGGATGGAGAAGACCTGTCCTTGGGGGTGATTTCTTTGTGGTTGAGTTGAACTCGAAGTCGTCGTCCCAGTTCTCGGATGGAACTGGCGTTTGTTAGTACAGCTGGCCACACGAATCGAGCGGGACAATACCTAGCATCTGAGGCGCCATGGCGCGTCAGGAGAGGTCGACGTGAAGGGGCAGAAGAAAGTGGGACATTATTTGACCATGTTGGTCCTTAGTTCCGTGTTACAAAATACAAGTTACAATAGAGTAATATAGACTAATAGATCAACTGCGACCATAGGCAGTGTGTCGCAGACAGCGACAGGCGCGGGCGAGGGGCGGGAGGGAGTAGGGGGACACCGAACGGTGTGGGGGATCCTTGCGTGGAGAAGTGCGTGACTGAGGGTGGCGTGGTACACGGACAGTGTCTTGGTGGGGCTCTGCTATCTCTGTCGAGGTGAGTTTGGGTGTCGGTTCTTCGATGGCCTGTGTTTGGACGGTGAGCGAGCACGGATGAGAGACAAGAACAGACAGACCCAACGCGACCAAGAAAGACCGTCGAGATCGCTGAACTCGGTTTTGACGGACTCGAAGGAGAGAACGAGGGCACGGTTGAGGTCCTTTGCAAGCTTAGGAGAGGTCGGTCTACGGCGAACTGGCTCACCTCTGGCATGACGAGGGCTTCTTGTTCCCACTGCAGCTGTTCGAGTTCGAGCTGTTTGAGTCGTTCCATTCGCAGTTGCGTTCTATCAACGGGTTGCATCTCGACAAGGACGAGGACGAGGAGGACCACTTGGATACATGTCACCTTACGCGTGACGTCACATGTGTGATCACTCGCGACCAAACTCCGATT
Source organism: Rossbeevera mucosa (assembly GCA_038090415.1). Taxonomy (NCBI): domain Eukaryota; kingdom Fungi; phylum Basidiomycota; class Agaricomycetes; order Boletales; family Boletaceae; genus Rossbeevera; species Rossbeevera mucosa. The sequence goes on along the minus strand of JBBPMR010000786.1, from coordinate 7,986 downwards.
AAATACGCGTCTCGTTCAACGCGCCTCTTCTCTTTCCACTCCATCATCATGCTCGAGGCAAAGCTCGAAGAAGCTGCCCTTCTCAAGCGTCTCCTCGACTGTGCGTACTCCCTCAACTTCCTCATCACATTCTCAACGATACCACCACAGCCATCAAAGAACTCGTCACAGATGCCAACTTCCAATGTACCGAGGAAGGACTCGTCTGTCTCCTTCTCTTCAATCCATTCACCCTCTTTCTCATCCTTGGCTTCCCCAGGATCTCCAAGCAATGGACAACTCCCATGTCGCACTCGTCGCCGTAAAGCTCGAGTCAGCGGGTTTCAAAAAATTCCGTTGTGATCGTCCTATGCCCCTCGGTGTCAACCTCAACTCCCTCACAAAAGTAATGAAGTGTGCAAAAGACGACGACATCTGCACCCTCAAAGCCAGCGACGACGGTGACGTGCTCAACCTCGTATACGAAGCAAAGAGTACACACCCTTCCCCTTCTTATCTTCACCGCTTACCCGTCCCTAGATTCGGACAGAATCGCAGAGTATGAAATGAAACTCATGGACATCGACTCCGAAAACCTCGGCATTCCAGATACCGACTACGATGCACGCGTTACAATGACCTCGGCCGAATTTTCACGCATAGTCCGTGATCTTTCTCTCCTCGGCGAATCCGTCCGTATCGAGGTCTCCAAAGAAGGCGTACGTTTCGCAAGCGAAGGCGAAGCAGCAAACGGTAATATACTACTCAAACAAACCGAAGCCGCGAGAGAAAAATACGAAAACTATGGCAAGGACGACGATGAGGTCAAGGGTGACGAGGACGAGGACGAAGAGGACGAGAAACCCAAGAAAAAGAAAATAAAGAAGGAAAAGGTCAAGAAAGAGGAAAAGGATGCAGACGTCGAGATGAATGGCGATGATGATGATGAGGGCGAATTCAAAGCAAAATCAGAGGACGAAGGCGAGGACGAGCAGGAAGAGGACGATGATGATGACCCAAAGAGCAAAAAACGGAAAAAGTCCTCTTCCAAGGTAAACCACTTGCGTTCAAACGTATACTCTGTGATTCACCCGTCTATAGAATGGTCAGCCTTCGAAAAAAGCCAAAAAGTCAGAAGAGGTACCATCGGATGGCGGCGTTTATGTCGAAATGAACCAGCATGTTTCTCTGACATTCAGCTTGAAATACCTCGTCAATTTCTCCAAGAGCTCAACGCTCTCAAACACTGTGCAGCTTATGATGAGTAATGAAGTCCCCCTTCTCGTGAGTGTAGATCAGCGCTGTTGGTTGAAATCTATTTACCCTGTCTTCAGGTATCCTACAAGTTCGGACAGGGTGAGATAAAATACTATCTAGCACCGAAGATCGGGGAGGAATGATGCGGATGTCGTATTCCATCTTAGTGTCTCGTTATATTCCTCGCTTTCTTGTATCCACAGACAGCACTATTTCTTCACCGAAACTTTCTGGATACATGCAAGGACGTCCTTGTATTATGCTTTGCATCCCTCAAGAGATCGCTCAATTATCGTCGTGATTCAAAAAGCAAAGTATAGATACAGCTAAGAGGAAGGATACAGGACACTTGTGCCAGAAAGGGTAGATAGCATCTCCAGAACAATAAACAAACCTGTAGCTAGTCCACTTCGTCTAGGCCCACGCCAAGCTCCACGTCCACGTCCTCCCCATCTTCTATCTGAGTCGTCATCTCACTCCCACCTCCCACTTCGCCCTTCATCGCCCCATCCTCTGCATCCGCACTCGTACCCACGCCCCCCTCCCTCAGCCCAAACCAAACCGGAATCAATGCCCACACCTCCTCCCTCGCACGCCCGACCTCGCCCTTCCACTCACGCTTACACACCCCGCACATCTTGAGCCCACACGTCCGGACGCCGTCCGAAAAGTCCCTGCGCTCGAGCATTTCCGCAGCCTGTACGAGCGTGTAAAGCGGGTCCGCGTCCCGCCCGCATGCGATGCCGCTCACGCTGCGCAGGACGTTGAGGTGGATGAAGTAGAAAGATTCGGTGCAGTGCGGGGAGGGGTTCGTGTCGGTGTTCGGATTCGTGTGGGCGTTGGCGTTGGAGGAGGAGGACGCGGAGGACGCGGCCCTGGTTGAGTAGAGACATGCGGCCGAGGGACGGTGCTCGAGTGCGCGCGCAAGAAAGGTCGAGATGTAGAGCTGGGCGAGTTCCCGTCCGCGGAGTGTGCGCACCAGACAGTCGTGCGAGAGACGGATCATCGACCTCGAGGGAGGCTTCTTCCCGGCTGGGGTCTCCCGAGTCGTCACAGTCGTCGGCATGGAAGCTTGACGCTGGCGTTTACCACCACCACCACCTTCGTCGTTGTCGTCGTTGTCGAGGTCCGCGCCGCGCCAGGCGGCACACGGATCCGGCGATGCGAACACGGGCAGCAACGCACGCGCGCCGGCGAGTATCCTGCTCGCCCCGTATCGCGAGAGATCGTAGAACGCGCTTGGGAGGACCTCCGGGATGCCGAGTTCGAGCGCGAGGTTGATCGCGAGGATGGGGTGCGCGTAGGTCTCGCGCGGGGCGTACCTGCCGCTGCCGCACACGTCCGTCGTTGCCTCGTCCTCGCGTCTGTCCCAGTCGTCCAGAGTCGCGGGCCAGTCGTGTGTGAGGCGTGCGAGACACTGGACGCGGAGGTGTTCGATGAAGTATTTCGTAGATAGGCGGAGGACGCTGGAGAGTGCCGAGAAGTCGCGGGCGTGTGGGGTGGGGAAGTAGCTGTTCGGCATCAGTTCAGCACGGACAGGGGCAACGGGTTAACGGTGGCTGCAACGCACAGTCCGTCGTAGAGGGCAACCAAGAGGTGATACACGTCCGACGGACAGTCATAAATGTCCACCGTCGGGCATCCATCGACCATTTTGTTGCCCTCCTCGTTCACAGGGGGTCGTTCGTCGTCGTCGTCGTCGTACGAGACAGCAGCTTGCCTCGAGTGCTCGACGGCGCCCGCTCGTCCGACGAGGAACATGTCCTTGAACACTTCTGACTGCCGTGCGAGCTGACCTCGGTGTACTTTGAATGCCACGGAGCCTGCGACGAGGACGACGTTTCCGTCGGAGAACCAGATATCGGAGCGGATGAGGGCTTTGGGGATGTTAGTGGAAGCCAGGAAGCATCCCGCGTTGCATGTCAGCGGATCAGGGTGCATCCGCATCGCTCGAAAAGGCCCGGGAGGGGGGGGAGGATGGAAAGAAGGAGAGCAAAGACTTGAGTTGAGGCTGGACGTGTTTCAAAATAAAATAAAATAAAATGTGATCCCGCCTACCAGGCTAGATCGATATGTGACGACTCGTTTCCGAGTCAGGCTCGGGAGCCGCTGGAGGCCGATTCAGACTGGCTAAACATCATTGGAGTTGGAGATTATACTATGATTGTCAGCCACAGTGTGCTAATCAGATCACCCTTGGAAGGCAGTATTCGTACCTTGAGTAGTATTATTGTGTAACATGAACGTGTTCAATACCAGGAGTCTAAAGTGAGTTGATGCCGCGTTGTTTGGGCGTCGGGGGTATGTCGGAGCCAGGAAGCAAGTTCATAACCGTTACGGTATGTAGCACAGGTAGCGAGAAGTGGTCCTTGTATTAATTTCAACCCTCATCATGCATCACAAGTCGCTCTACCCTCCTCTGCCCAAGTTACCCCCACAAAACCTGCACAACGTCCTCCTCGCTCGCCAAGAGCAGGCTGTCTGGCCCGACTACCCTCTGCATATCAACGCCATCACAGGCGTCACTCGCTCTTTCCGCCAGTTCATAGAGATCGTTCGTGATGGAGCCACGGCCATGGCTGCTGACGTTGAACTCGGCGGGCTCGGAATCAGCGCAGCCAACAACGAACTCGTCGGCGTGCTTTGCGAGAACTGCGCGGTTAGTATTTCCTTCGTGGACAACATGGCATCCCGTTGATATCTTGTTCTTCGTCTAGGACTGCATAGCCCTCCTCCACTCTCTACTTGTCATGACCGTTCCATTTGTCTCATTTTCCTCCTACGCCACTCCTTTCGAGTTCCAGCACACCTTCAAGCTTACATCTCCCTCCCGCTTTTTTGTCACCCCAAAGTTCCTCCATTTGGCGCTCACTTCTGGTCTCCCAAACGATCGTATATACATTTTAGAAGGTGATGTAGAAGGGCATGTTAGCTATGCCGATCTCGTCTCCAGGGCAAGAATCAACAAGATGCCGCGGTTACCAGTGCAGCCGGCTGAACGCGATACCCTTGCTCATCTATCATTTTCCAGTGGAACGACCGGTCTGCCCAAAGGTATGTCGTCCTCGTGCACGTTGCTCCCTGGGAATATTGACGTGTATCGTCCATCTGCCAGCCATTATGATCTCACATGGAAATATTATTGATTGCATCTATCAGTTCTTCGTCGTAGCAGCAGAGGTCTTTAAAGTTCACGGCGTACGTATATTGCACTCGGACACTTGCTTACATGCTTAGCGTGAGTGAGCCCTGTAGAATCCCCCCCTGAATGATTTGAATGTCGTTTTCTGTGTCTTGCCGATACACCACTCCTACGGCCTCCATACCTCCACATTCCAGTGCTTCTTTTCCCCAACAACACTTCTCATCCTGCCGAAATGGGATGCTGAAGTGTATTTTGAAAGTATTCCCAAGTAGGTTTAGCTCTTTATATCGAGATATCCCTGGTGACGTGGCATTTCACTGTTCAAGGTACCGTGTCACATCCATAAATCTCGTCCCATCGCTGGTCCACCAGATCGTACATCATCCCAAGTTTCCGACTGTTGATTTCAGCAGTGTTCGAACCGTACTGTCTGGAGCTGCCCATCTTCCTGTTTTACTTGCTGAGAAATTGTCCGCACGTCTCCCTGCGATGGAACGGATGGGCGAAGGTGAGTGAAGGCGTGGACGCTGCCCCGCCACTCCGGATGCTGATGATGATCGTTCAGGGTATGGAGCATCGGAATGTGTACGAATATTCACTTATTGTCCTCGTCCTCGCCGGGAAAGGCTGATCACCATCCTTCTATGTAGACCAGTATCGCGCGAAAGCCACTTCCCGGTTTGCTCGGTGGACGTGCGAAGAACGTGCCTCATTCGGTCGGGATATTGATGCCTGGTATCGAAGCGCGCATCGTGCGCGAAAACGGTGAGCTGGCGGACGTGAACGAATCGGGGGAACTGCACGTCCGATCTGGCAGTGTTGCGCTTGGTTACTGGAAGAACCAGAAGGCGACGGACGAAACGTTCAAAGACGGGTGGCTCCGCACGGGCGATCAGATGCGTATAGACGCGGACGGCGTCGTCTAGTGCGTCTTACTCTTACAGTTCATTCCGCTGAAACTGACGTCTCGTTTTACTTGCTAGCTTTGAAGGTCGAATCAAAGTGAGGGATCCTGTCCGTGCTGACATAACCGATCTGACCTCTCGAAAATCAAAAGGACATGCTCAAGGTTTCGGGCATGCAGGTGTCTCTTATGGAGATCGAGCAGACACTCCTCCAGCATCCGGATGGGCTCATCATCGATGTAACAGTTGCAGGCGTGAGTGGCGGGAGGACGACGGACGAGCGTGTCCCACGTGCATGGGTGGTCTTGTCAGCGCGGGGCAAGGCGCTCAATGCGACCGAGGTCGTGGCGCGATTGGATGGTTGGATCCAGGAGACGCTCAGTCGGTACAAGTGGTTGAGGGGTGGGATCGGTATTCTTGATCAGGTTCGTCTTAGTAGTTTGCGTCGTCACAAAGCGTAAGCTAACCGCGAGCAGATTCCAAAATCGCCGACGGGAAAGGTGTTGAGACGGATGTTGGTGGATGAGTACGAAGCCCGGTTGCGGACGCGTTCTGCTAAGCTGTGATCGTTGAACTTCGATTGCTCTACGAGCGCCTCGTTTATACGAAGTGAGGGGGGACAAGACGATATTGGGGGGGTGCTATTATTGGGGCACGAGGAGACGTATTTACCTGGATGTTGTCGATGATGGCTCGGACACGGTGGGGCCCGGCCGTTCACTGACTACGATCGTTGTGTTATGAATTCATTGTAATTATGAGTGAATGTCGGCAGCTTGGTGTTGGTCAGTACGACATAGTCGATGATATCCCCGCCGGTCGATCACTGAAACGTGTGGTTCGTGACATGTAACTGGCCAAAATGTCAGTTGCCATAATAATGTAATTGTCAGATAACCCCTTATAATGCCATATATACACAAATAATCTTGTGCAATCTGGTTCACACACCACACCAAGTATGGCAAGTGTAAGGTCATTTGAATGTAATGATAAGAGGTTGTAAGGAGATATCTAAAGTATTTAAGACATTGTCATTTGCTTAGTATTAATATTGTATTGATAATTTAAATGGCTTATTAATTTTTGTTCCATAAAGGGATGGATAACATGAATTTTACATAATATATTGTAAATTCACAGGAAAATTTAGCTAAAGGTTAGTTGAAATATGTAAAAGTGAAATTTGATCTACTGAGAGTGGATTGGTGCCAGTTTAGTGAATTTTGTAAAATTCATATCAATAACTACTAAATGCCTGCTCAAAATACCATTAATAGGTGGGATAGAGGTCTTGAGAAAGATAAAGCCTACTGCTTTAATCTGTATGACACATTCAAAAATGTTGCCATCAAAATTTCCACAGAATTCAAGATTATCAAACTCTTTCAAAACTCCAACACTCTTGATAGTGAAGCTGACCAAATGATCAGTTGGAAGGAAACATGGAATCTCTATTATAAAGACATGCTGGATGTGAAGGTGACCTTTGCAATGCTTAGGTGCCATGTCTTACTAAAAACTCAACTAGAAACAAAGATTATTGAAAGAGTATTCCAACAAGAACAAGACTGGCTTGTTCTGTTGCTGCATTCAAGTATATATACTGAAGGCAACCTTAATTCAAAGACTAGGTGTTATAAACCCTCTTTTGCAACCTAGCTTTAGCACTTGTCTTATCTCATCTTATCTAAGCGCGCACCTATCTTATCTAATTAGCAAGCGCCCAATCTATATCTTATCATGTCATGTGACTCAAAGTCTAGACCACTATGATGTCATACCTCATGGCTAGCGCATGCTAAAGGCATGGTAGCCTCATGTTGTACAGTGACTCCAAAAACCGTTCCAATGTTTAACTCCAAACCAGGGCATGAAGTGTCCTGCAATCACCTGTGGGAATCTTGCTTAGCTTTGGTAAATGTTGCGAACCATGTCGCACTGCACTAACATTCCCTTAGCGCCCATGATAGACGCGCGCCTCTTCTTATCTTATCTTGGTGCCTGTCTTATCTTATCTGATCTCCTTATCTTATCAGAGGTCACGTGACTCGGTCTAGCCCTTGTCAAGTGATACAGAGTCTAGGCCCATGACATCACTGGTGACATCATGTGCTGACTGATGGAGTACCACACCGGAGCATGTGGTACAGGCATGTATGCCTCATGTGGACAGCCTTGTCCTCATGTGTGCCTCATGTGGATAGCCTCCGTACCTTGAGGCATCCTCATGTAGCTTAGGGCAGGACATAGTAGCATGGTCCGTGCACTAGTTCTTAGAGTATATATACAAGCCTGTATCGTAGAGTACTCCCCAGTCTTGATATACTGAGTCTTACTCATAGTCCTCTACTGCTAAGTCGTCGCCTTACCAGCTCCTCCTACCAGTCTAGTACTACCAGCTTGACGCTGTACCTCCAGTACCGCTCCTCGCTACTTCACTCTAGGGCACGTTACATGTTTCCTGTTCATCACGCTCATACCTCCTTTAGCACATCTCCGTTCAGCGGCTCTACTCCGTAGTCCCCGCTTCAGTAAAGACAAACATAGTACAAACCCTTAGCTACAACTCAGTCCCCAGGGTCATGTGATTTGGCTCAGGGGCTCCAGAGATATATCCATTCTAAACCAGCAATACCATTGGAACAGTTTTTGGACTTTCATTAACACATATAGAATCTCAACTATAAACAGGTTTGT
>JBBPMR010000785.1:0-14707 GCA_038090415.1 Rossbeevera mucosa | reverse complement strand
CCCACGCTGAATTCGCACATAACCACCGCCCTCATTCCGTTACCAATAAATCCCCTTTCTCCCTAATCCTCGGCTTTGAGCCTCGTGCACTCCCTTCCGTTATCGCTGAAACCAATATCCCCGCTGTGGAAACTCGTCTCAAGAACCTCACTGCTGCTCGAGACGAAGCTCTAGCCTCCCATGAGCTCGCCAGACAAGTAATGGCCTCCCGATCCAACAAACACTTTATTCCCTTCACCCTCGGAGATAAGGTTTGGCTCGAAGCCAGGAACTTACGCCGAAACATGACTCATAACAAATTTGCCCCGAAACGTGAAGGCCCCTTTACCATCACGAAAGTCCTATCACCGATCACGTACAAATTGCGCCTCCCCAAAACGTGGAAAATCCACGACACATTCCATGCTTCCCTTCTCACCCCTTATCACGAGAACGACGTCCATGGGAAAAACTTCCCTTCGCCGCCCTCGGAACTTGTAGAAGGAGAAGAAGAATACGAAATCGAACGGATCTTACGCCACCGCGGAACCCCGTCTCGCCGTATGTTCCTGATCCGATGGAAAGGGTACTCAGCCGAAGAAGATTCATGGATTGCCGAGTCGGAGTTGCGGCATGCCAAATCCTTACTTACGAACTATAAAAAACTTCATCCTATTGCTTTCCCTCTTTCTTCCTCACCTCCATCTTCTTCGACCAAGAAATCACAACGCCGCTCTTAACGCTTTCGAAACTTATCACTTACTATTGCCCTCGAATTTACCTCTTCCACTCCATCTTCTGTTTCGTCGCCCATCTCTTCCTCTTCGCCTTTAGATACTACCTCCACTACCGCTCAGTCCGGTTGGGATGACCCTACCGCCCCCAGCTGGGAAGAACGCCACGCCGCCGCTTGGGGCCCCCAACAAGACCCTGACGCTCTAGCCCCCGTATCCATCGCTACCACACCCTCTGCTCGTCTCCCCATTCCTATTTTGTCCGTTGATGTTCCACTTTATGCCTCTCGTCTCTGAGATGATTTCCCCGATGAAGAATACATCCGCCTCATGAACCAGTTCATCACCAACTCACGCCTCGCTACCTCCATCACTGCCTACTTAGACGTCGGATCCCCACTCTACGCCCTTTATCGCGCCTATCTCCAAGCAGAACGCCTGACCCCCATTGCGTCCCACGTCACTGCGCAAGCACATGTTGGCTTCATAGGTTCCCTCCTATCCACTATTCGGAACGAGCTTCGGGGCGCCCTCTCCGTTGCCCTCTATCAGTTAGGCATGGGGGAATTTCTACAGGACCTGGACCGTTATCTCCTAGAACTCAGCCGGCAGCAGCGTATTCCCTCACCGGACACACCGTCTGCATCATCATCCCCACTCGGGTCCGCAGAGATCGATTTCCTCGACCGGGCGGAAGCCCATTGGACCAGTAACCATGGACAAACCCCGCTCACTCAGTCACATCCACGGTACCACGAAGCATGTTTCCACTGCCACCGCCTTGGACATCGGCGAAACGATTGCATGTTTTACCAATGCGCCATTTGTCTACGTTGGCGACCTGGTCATAATCAGGGACGTTGCCCTTTACGCCGTCCTCCAGGTATCCCTTCCCCTGCTTCTTCCCCAGCTTCCTCTCCCCAGTCCTCTCGGTCGTCCCGCTCTAATCGCTCTCGTCGATCTAATCGGATTCGCCCCGTTCCTCCTCCTCGCCGACGTCGCTCCCCGTCTGAGGACGACACTCTCGTCGACAATGATGTCTGGGATGATACTGCCTACGCTAATGTCACCGGATCCCCAGGTCCCTCCCATGGAGATTTCTAGTCCTTTGCTGGGTAGCTTGGACATAACGAGGGGGTAATGTTACGACTGGCTTATTTTCTCTTCTTTTCTCGCTTGTCTTCACTACGAACTACAGAGTCTCTGCGTTCAAACCACGCTTAGGCCATTTCTTTTCTTCTGTGATGACATAATACTCTTAACCCATCTACTTAGTCATCACTTCCTTCATGACTCATTCTCGCTTCATCATCATGACTCACGTTGACACATCCACAGTCACGATGACTCATGCTTATCTGTAATCATTACTAATCTGCAGCATTTCTGACTCATCTTCATCACTGCGGGTTACTCATTCCATTCCACCATATTCCATGGTGTTCCATCCGATTAGTCATCTTCATTTCCCAGTACTTATATAAACCCTTCCATACAGTCCGTATTCCCTAAGCTAGATCTCCTTTGTACCTCTCTACTCTCGTCAATCTAGCCGCCTTTGATCCTTCCCTTCGTTGGGTGAACCCTCTGCGTGTCTTCGTCCTACACTTGACTGGACGCTAGACTTGTGACACTTCATTTGATTGTGCCACAGTCGTCTCTACAATCGATAGAACGACCTCCACGACCGCTATCTCTACGCGGTATCTCTTGACCTTCGTCCACCTTCATCAGGCAAAGGCTACGCTCGTCCCTACCCGGGCCAGGCGTAACACTTACCATGTTGAGGGATGGAGTTGGTACTCACGACGGCCAGGACCATACTTTATTCCCAAAAGGTGTTCAGCCTGTTGGCCCTACTCCTGAGGATCCTGGGAAGCACGCAAACACAGCTTGGGAGGAGTGTCTTGAGGACGCTGAGGAAGTGTTTGCGCATGTCGGAGCTGCAGCTGAAGGATTGGAACCAAGTACAGTTGAGGAAGTGCGGACCCGCCCGGATTGGCTATGGTGGGAGGACGCAATCAATAAAGAGTTAGCCAGCCTAGATGAAGCGCACACCTGGGATGTTGTCAACCGGCCAGTAAAAGAGACCAATGTGGTCAGCTGCAAGTGGGTCTTCAAAATCAAGCGGACCGCTACTGGGGAGATCGATAAGTACAAGGCACGACTGGTTGCCCGCGGGTTCATGCAACAGTATGGTGTGGACTATGATGAAACTTACGCACCGGTTGCTCGTCTCACATCTCTCCGTCTAATTCTTGCTGTTGCTGTGCGCCAGGACTGGGACATTGATGTCTTCGATTTCCACAGTGCATTTCTGAATGGCAAACTTGACGATGATGAGGTAATCTTCATGGAATTGCCACCCGGTTTTGCTAAGCGTGGGCGGGACCTTGTTGCCTGTTTGCGCGTCACTCTTTACGGATCGAAGCAGGGTGCCCTGAAGTGGTACCAACGCCTGTGCCAAACGTTGTTCAGTCTTGGGTTCCGGCAAGTGGAGGCGGACTGGGGTGTCTTCATGGCGACCATAGATAAGCATATCTTGATCCTTGCATCACACGTTGACGATTGCACGGTGATAGGTAGCTCTTCTCAGCTTGTTCGAGCGTTCAAGCGTGAGATCGGCTCGCATTTTCAGATTACCGACCTGGGACCTATCAGTTGGTTACTGGGTATGAAGGTCACTCGGGATCGTCCCGCACGCACCATATCTTTGTCGCAGGAACCATACGTCAAGGCAATCCTCGCGAAGTTTAATTTTGCAGACCTGAAACTGGTTGCTGCGCCCATCGACCCCAATGTTATGCTGTCCGAGAGTCAATCGCCCAAGTCTACTGAACAGGTCGCCAGAATGAAATCCATACCTTATCATCAAGCCATTGGTTCCCTTATCCACTTGTCCGTCAGTACTAGACTGGATGTCGCCTTTGCCATGTCGTGGGTCTCGCAGTTCAATGCCAACCCTGGCTGGGCACATTGGGAAGCCATTCAGCGGATTTTTGGTTACCTTGTTGGAATGCAGGGACTGGCACTCACCTTTGGAAATCAGTCGAGGGGACTCGTCGGTTATGTCGATGCTAATGGGGCCACGCAGGAGCACCGCCGGGCTATCACTGGATTCGCGTTTCTCATAGACGGGGGAGCAATCCTGTGGGGGTCGAGGAAACAAGAGTTAGTTACTTTGTCGACTGCCGAATCAGAATACATGGCCGCCACTCACGCTGCAAAGGAGGCGATCTGGCTTCGTCGCTTGATCGAAGAGATCTTCGGGCCACTCGCTCTACCTACGGTCCTGTATGGCGACAATCAGTCAGCGATCGCGCTCACCGAAGATGGCAGCTACCACGCATGCATGAAACATATCAACCTACATTATCATTTTATCTGTTTCTCTGTCGAACATGGTTCCATTCATTTCCTTTATTGTCCATCAGTTGATATGGTTGCAGACACGCTTACAAAAGCCTTACCTAGCGTTAAAGCGAAGCACTTCGCTTGCGAACTTGGACTTTATCCTTCCGTTTGAGGGGGAGTGTTGTAGTTACAAACGGACACGCTTCGGTTAGACCCGTATTACATAATATTGTAGTAAAGCTTCTTTTGGATGCGTCTCTACACCTCAGTCTCGACTACCACGTCGACTGAGTACATTCTACACTTTCTTGGGGATAAAGAACACTGGGGAAGTTTGTGGGGACTTCGAGGGACGAATATATCCCTCGCTCAATTGTTCATCTATAAATGCCGAGACTTCTTCTTGTTCCTGAACGGAAGTGGGAATGATCCTACCATTCTTTGGTATGAAGTCAGGTTTAAGATCAATTGCGTGATCCCAAGGTTTGCGCTCTGGCATTCTTTCGCTGGCCTTCTTCAAGAAAACATCGAGATAGTCGTGGCACCATTCAGGCACCAGTTTAAAAGCCTCCTCAGGCTCCAGGGGTTTCTCCGCCAGATCTATCTCATCTGGTTTCATAATTTTCTGGATTAGATATCCGTTTTCTGACTTGTGGTTCCAGTGTGCCTGTAGTACTTGACACTCTTTAGGGCATCGGTTGAGCGTGACTGTGCCATGTTCCCAATCGATCATGGGGTTGTGGTGGACCAACCAGTTGTGTCCTAGAATCATCTGATTCTTTCCTAGATTTGTGACGTCTACCACCATCCTTTCCATGTGGTCTTTATATCTGACGGTCACATCTGCTTTGTAATGAATACTGCTTGCAGCGTTTTTCGATCCATCTACATTGTAGACGAGGATATCTTGGCTCTTTCTTCTGAGCTGGATGTTGTTTTTGTTGGCCCATTTCAGGTCCATGAACGTGCCATTGGCTCCGCTATCTAGTAAGGCAAATGCTTCTCTCTTTTTGTCTTTTTGTTTTATTTCTATTTTTAGTGCGAGTTCCTTGTCAGGGTTGATAGTCCTAACTCGGCGATCCTCTGGGCCAGAATCCTCGCTTTCTTTGGTACACACGGAATTAAGCACCACTTCCCGGTGGTCACGCTCTTCAGAGAACGCCGTGTCGGTTGATGATTCAGATGGGCTACCACTGTGCGAATCTTCTAAAGTATTCCAATCTATAAAATTGTCCAGTATGTATGAACTATCTACAGTTATTCTAGCTAACTGTCGCATATCGTAAAGGGGTTCTTTATTTTTTTCTTTTTCTTCTATCGTAATGCTACGTATTTTTGGTGTTTCATCTACTACTACAAAGTCAGAAAGGGAGTCGGAAGAGTGAAACGAGCTAGCACTATCTTGGCGTCGAGCTCTCAAATTGGAAGCAAAAGAACTATCTACTCCTAGTCTACTATTTTTTGTTTTCATAGGTAGACTACTGCCCAGTGAGTTTACCTTTATTCTTTTCCCTGGTCCATTGCGGCTTTAACGATTCGAGCTATCTTAGTCTCGAGATCTTCTTCCTTTCCTTTGTTTGTTTCTGCAGTTGTCTCCGTGGCATTGATTCTTTTGGCACACTTGGCATGGTGCCCTCTGTTGACAAACTTGCATTTGTCACATTGATTCTTTTTCGGGGAGCGACACTTCCTTACTTGATGACCCTTTCTTCCACAATTGTAACATCTGGCAGGGCCTTTGCCTGATTCTGTGGTGACGCCATCTATGTCCATAGCATCGTCATCTCTTTCCCTTTTCTTTGAGTTATAGGGGGTTGGTATTTTACTTCTCGTTTCGAATGACTCTATTGACTCAGTGTATTGCTGAATCACCATTACATAAGCCGGCACCATATCCTGCCATGCTTTGTCAAGGAAGATGGGCTTCATTACTTCGGCCCGGATTTGTTGTTCTGGGAGTGCAATTCCCATTGCATCTCCACACATCGCTTGATCGTAGTTGGCGATCCACCTGGTAAGGAAGGTCTGGGTACGTTCTTTGTACCCTTGCTTCATTGACATTAACCTTCGTACAGCTAAGTCCTTTTCATTCCCCATGGTGAAATGCTGTCTTAGTGTTTGCTCCACTACTTCCATAGTGGGCCAATCCTTTTCTGTATAGTTCTTTGTTTTCTTGAGCTTGTTTTGGGCCCAAGCACCTGCTCCATTCTCGTCTTTTTCCTTAGTTGATCCTATGTGGACCAAGACAGCATATGCTCGGTGTTCGTCTTTCGGATATGCTTCCCGATTCATCTTTAGATATACCTCCATTTTCGTTCACCATTCTTCAAACCAGTTATAGGCACCATTGAAATTCCCAGGGTCAGGAACTATGGTGACCTTTTTGTTTACTGTGGTCGAAATGATGCCTTTAGCGACATCCTCAGAGGCCTCCTCTGCTCTCGTTCTCGCAATGTCTGCAGAGTCTTTGGCTCTTCCAAGTCGGTCCTTCAATGTGTGGTTCTCCACCACGACGTCATTTACCTTGGCGTTGAGCTGCTGAATTAACTGCAGCAGTTCTTCCATCGAGGCCATCGAGATCTATTATTTCTTGTGGGGGTAATGCGGGAGGTGTGATTTCAAATACGGTGACTGATTTGTAACTGTGGGTTTCGTATGTCTGGGTGACCGGGGGTCCTTGTCCGATCAGTGATTTCCTAAATGATTCTTGGAGCCAATAAGGCCAACTATCGAAATCTGTTACATTTGCGAGGGGTACTGGTTCAAAGGATTCGACTAGTGTCCAAGTTGGTTTGGGGGGAATGTATTGCTCTGGTTCTGTGCTAAAGTTGCTACAGATAAATTCTACTAAATCCCCGTCGAAATCCAGTTTGCTGCTTTGTTCGGTGATACTCACTAAGAGACCAACGACAAACACTTCACTTGGGTGATACTCACGAAGAGACCAACCACCAAATGGATATACCTAAAAAAAAACTATACTAGCAGTGTCACGAGCACCACACACTTGTTGGCACGAGTCAACGGAACCGGGTATGCCTGGCTACAGCACAGATTTAGATCTGTAAGCCTGTGTATCTTACAGAAGAAGTACACGATTCCGCTGAGCTCGATATCAGGTCTCAGTTCCGCAGTAGCCTCTCATTCTACTAATCTGTGAGTAGTGCACTATCTCGGGTCCTAACGGTCCCAGCAACTTTATCCTTACTTACACCAAAGGGAATCTGTACCACGAATGATACCACGAATGGATCATGCTGGACGAGCGTATTTAACAGCAGTGGGGAACTGGTTGCTTTCCAGTGACGGTAACCTGGTCAAGGGATTCTGTTTTACTTCTGGTAGTATGAAGGGTTCCCCTTAACTCTGGGGTCCAAGTATGCAAGCAGGTAGAAGAAGTAGTCTTGTTCTAATGAAGGCAATCTTTGACGAAGTCTAGGTGCTGCACACTCGAACCTAACTAAGAGGAGAAAAAGTGTTGGCAAAGGGAATCCAACGAGAACAAGACTGGCTTGTTCCGTTGCTGCATTCAAGTATATATACTGTTACAATGCTATGCTAAGGCTATACTACATGTGTCTACAGTGAGGCAAGGCTATGCTTACCATGATGCTAAAGTAAGGCTAAGGCTATGCGGAATGGAAGAGAAGCATGCCTTGCTGGTGCTGCGTGTAAGTCTAGATTGTGATGTCATGATGACATCATATTACGTAATGCAGTGTGATAAGATAAGAGATAAAGGACTGAGCACTTGTACTACATTTTGTTGCGAACCTTGTCGCACTGCACTAACATTTCCTTAGCGCCCATGATAGACGCGCGCCTCTTCTTATCTTATCTTGGCACCTGTCTTATCTTATCTGATCTCTTATCTTATCAGAGGTCACATGACTCGGTCTAGCCCTTGTCACGTGATACAGAGTCCAGGCCCATGACATCACTGGTGACGTCATGTGCTGACTGATGGAGTATCACACCAGTAGCATGTGGTACAGGCATGTACGCCTCATGTGGACAGCCTTGTTCTCATGTGCGCCTCATGTGGATAGCCTCCGTACCTCGAGGCATCCTTATGTAGCTTAGGGCAGGACATAGTGGCATGGTCCGTGCACTAGTCCTTAGAGTATATATACAAGCCTGTATTATAGAGTACTCCCCAGTCTTGATATATTGAGTTTCCCCTCAGTACAGTCCCTCCTAAGGAATACCGCTTCCTAGTCGGCACTTACCAGCTCGTCGCCATACCTCAAGTGTCGCTCCTCGCTACCTCTCTATAGGGCACGTTACACGTTCCCTATTCACTACGCTTATACCTCCCTCTTGTTACGACTTGCCCCTACTCTTTTCCCTTCCCCTTTCTTTTTTTCCCTTCTCCTTTCCCTCTTCGTTAATGCTTACCACTATGCCTTTCTCTTATCAATTGTTTACTCACAGTACTTTAGTCATCCGCAGTCTTCATGACTCATCCATAACTGCGGATTACCAACCTTTCCCTTACTCATCATGACTCACTTGCTTCATCATCAGCTTAGTGTACAATTACTCATCCGCAGTTCTTCTGACTCATCCATACTGCGGATAACACATTCCCTTCTGCCATGTTCCATGATATTCCATCTCCTTTGTATATAAACCTCTGATGCTCGTCTTTGTAACCCTAAGCTAGAGCTACTCAATACTCTCGAAATATACCTGCTCTCAGCATCACCCTTGGCCCCACTGAGCGTGTGCTCCTCACTCTAGCCCTTTGTCGACCCAAGGCCTTCCCCTTAGGTCTCCTCAGTCCAAACCCTTGTGATACGCTTCAAGGTGAAGCTCTCAAGTCCTTCGTCATCCTCTGGTGCCTACCTTAGGACTCCTCAGTCTTAGCCTTAGCCCCCATCAAGTCTACTACCAACCCTATCCGGGCCAGTCGTAACAAAAGCTCTAGCTTCCCTCTCGGTCACCATCATTGTGAACCGCTTTCACCATTCCTCCCAAACTCCCCTACTCGAGACCTGAAGGAAGGCATCCCCCTTCCACTCCACAGAACCCCTTCGCATCATCTATCCACCGAGCCTTAGCTGTTGCCTCCTCTTGAAGAGAAGGTCAACCCCCCCCCCTGTAGCGAACGCTATCGAGTAACCCTTAATTAGGGGTTCAAGAGGAGGAGGGGATATGGCCAGTGGTAGAGGCCCAAGACAATGAGAGAAGTGCTCGAAGATAAAGATGAATACTCGCAAGAGAGCACTAGGATCTCTAGTAAGAGTTGAAGGGGATCTAACAGTCACCAGTGAAGGCTATGAAGAATGCCAGTACTCAAGAGAACTAGACTGGGGGTCTAGAACTCTGAGGGCCATTGTATTTATACCTAGGGACTACTGTCTACCCTAAAGTACATGTGTCTACCATGAGGATCGAGGCTATGTACCAGGTGGTGATCCATGAGGCTAAGGGCTATGTACATGCCTGATGGGTGAGGCAGGGCAGTGTGCCACAAGGCAGAGGTCTAGGGTATGGCATCATAGATAAAGGAAATGAAAGACATACAGTAGCCATGAGGCGGGCTAGACCATGATGTCACAGATAAAAGTGAAGAGTCTGGACTGAGACTATGTGAAAGGTGAAGGGGTAGAGGTCCAGACTGTGGGGCAGTGCTGTGCTTAGTCAGCAAGGGGCAGAAGCCAGTGGCAGGCACTAACAAGGCCTGATAAGATAACTAGAGAAGCAATAAGTAGATCGTAAGCGCGCTATACTCGTAGATGGATAAGGGAATGCTTAGGGGTCTAGATCGGGAACCATAGAGTGGGGTTAGGGTCTAGTTAGGTTGCTGGATTGCACGGTTTGCAACACCCCCGAGTCCCCAGAGTCCCTTCCTCGCCAAACTAGCGACGAAGACACTGATCTTGACCCAGATCTCACCCTCCCCTCGACCTTAGAACTCGACGACACTATCACCCTTGATACTGAGCTAGCTCACCAGCTATCCTCGAGTCTCACCCTCCCCAGACCTCCTACTCCCCCCTCCCCCACCCCAATCGCCCCTCAACCCCACTTTAGCCTTCCCCCACCCCCACCCCCTCGTGTCATGTCCTCATCTAAAATCACTGAATTCCGCCTTGCCCAACCTGAGGACTTTGATAGTTCTCAGGACAAGGCAATGCCCTGGATTCACTCTGTCCAGCGATACCTCGCCATCAACAAAGATACCTATCATTCGGATGAGAGGCAGGTCAGATTTGCCCTCTCCTTCATGAAGAAAGGTACTGCCTACTCTTGGCCCAACACCTTTACCTCCAAACGACTCTCTGCTGGTTCCCTATCTCTAGGAACCTGGAGCGACTTCTTTGACGAGTTCAAGAAGACTTTCGAGCACTCCAACTCAGTTGCCAACGCTCTCACCTGGCTCTCCTCCTTCCGCATGGAAACCAAGCGTGATGGGTCGTTCTCCCCCTCCCTTGCCTCCTACATCGCTCAGTTCCAAAACCGAGTCACTATCTCAGGTCTCAAAGAAGAAGCCACTCTCTGCCAGTTCTTCTCGACTGGCATTCCTCCCTCTCTCTCTGAACGAGTCTATCTCATGGAGAAAGTCCCCACCACTGTCGCTGATTGGTATACCAATGCCCAGAGACTTAACGACCACCAACGTCGCGCTGCTATGACTGCCAAACTCCACAGAGGACGAGGCCAGTCTCACCTCTTCGTTCCCCAGACCACTGTCCACTCTCCTAAGGAGAAAGACCCCAATGCTATGGACGTAGATGTGGTAAAAATCGCAAAGCTCACTCCTGAGGAAAGGGAGTGATGCTTCAAACTAGGACTCTGTCTTCGCTGTAGGAAGCCTGGCCACAATGCCTCCTCCTGCTCCGCCTTTGCCTCCCCCACCCCAACCACCTCCTTCCGCAAGCGATTTGCCAAAAAGGTCGCTAAAGCTGAAGAAGAAGACATCCCTGCCCTCATCGATATGGAGGAAGACTCTGACGATGAAAAGGTCGTTGGAAAAACTGCTTTCTCTTGGGATTTTTAAAAAGGAGACCTCGTTCGACACAAGGCTCTCCTATCTCTACTACTTGTGCACCTGTACTTATATCTAAATCCTCTAAAGCAATGAAGATCCCCATTCGTCTCATTGTACCCTCACACAATCTCCAAGCTGTTACGACTGGCCTGGGTAGGGTCGGTCGTAGACTTGATGGGTACTAAGGCTAGGGGTTGAGAGTCCCAAGGTAGACACCTGAGGACGACAAAGGGCTAAGGAGTCCGAAGGGGAAAACCTAAGGACGGCAAAAGGCTAAGGAGTCCGAAGGGGAAGGCCTAAGGACGACGAAAGGCTAAGGATGCTTAGTGTGCTTCACCACGAAGCGGAACACAAAGACTTTGGCTGAAGAGACCGAAGGGTAAGGCCTTGGGTCAACGAAGAGTTGCAAAGGAGAGCACACGCTCAGAGGGACTAAGGATATGGCTTAGGAGCGGATAGATTCAAGGGGAGAATCGAGTAGCTCTAGCTTAGTGTTACAGGAAGGGTATCTAGGGTTTATATACTAAGGGAATGGAAGGTCATGGAACATGACTGAAGGGTATGTGTCAGCCGCAGTATGAATGAGTCATGAAGACTGCGGATGAGTAATGGTACACTAAGCAGGGCAAAGGGGAATGAGTAAGAGGATGACGAAGTGAGTGAGTCATCATGAGTAAGAGGAATGAGTAAGCATGAATAATGAGATGAGTAATCTGCAGTTACGGAACGGATCAGGAAGACTGCGAATGAGCGATAAGTGATGGCCTAGAGGCCAGCAGGGCAAAGGGTAACCGAGAAGGGTAAAGGGTAAATGGAGAAGGGGAAGGGGAAACAAAGAGGAGTGCAAGGAGAGTTCCCAGGAGCAGGGAGAGACAAAGGGAAGTCATGGTGAGCGCAGGAGAACAGAGGGAATCAAAGGGAAAGGGAAAGGATAGTCCAGGAGAGGTTCGAGCGTAGGACTTGGTAGTCTGGAGTGAGAACCAAAGAGAAGAGAAAAGAGAAAAGAAACAATGGATCGTAACACAAGTCGTCGAAACCACCGCTCTAGTAGACAGTGGTGCAGAAATCTCCTGCATCGACTGGTCCTTCGTTCGAAAACACCGACTCCCCAGGACTAAACTGGACACCCCCATCAGAGTACGAAATGTTGACCAATCCGTTAACAGGAAAGGTGACATCCTCTTCTCCACCACCCTCTTCGTCGACATCGAGGGAGTAACCCAGAAGGTCCTCTTCCACATCATGGACTGCGGAAACGAAAACACCATCCTGGGACTTCCCTGGCTGCGAGCCACAAACCCTGTTATTAATTGAGAAGCCCAAACCCTCTCCGTCTCGGAGGACTCTGATATGTCTGCCCACCTGTACCACCTCCACACTGCAGACCTTCAACGTCACGACTCCCACTACCCAAAAACACCCTCCCCCCTCCCGAAACTCCCCAGACATGTAAATGTTCATGCAGTCCATGATAAAAACCTCTATGACTACCTCGAATTCGAAATGGATGACCAATATCTCTGGAGAGCCACAGAAAACCAAGTCATAAATCGCATCATGAGATGTGGTTCTAGGTTCATTCCCCATGGATCCAACTACATCGCTTGTCTCACCACTTCCACCAATCTTGCCATGGAAGCCGAGAAGTCCAAACCCAAAGTCTCTCTTCCTCCTGAATACTCTAAGTTTGAGTCAGTCTTCTCCGAAGAAGCCTCCTCTTGCCTCCCTCCCCCTAGACCCTATGACCATGCCATCAACCTCGACGAAACATTCGTCCCCAAAATCGGGAAACTCTACCCTCTCTCTCCTGATGAGCAAAAAGCCACTAAGTCCTTCCTCGAAGAAAACCTGCAAAGCGGAAAGATCCGTCCCTCCAAATTCCCCCAAGTGTCCTCCTTCTTCTTTGTTAAAAAGAAAGATGGAAAGCTTCGTCCATGCCAGGACTATCACTACCTGAACTCCCATACCCCTCGAGATGCTTACCCCCTACCATTAATCTCTGATTTGGTCAACAAGCTCAAAGGAGCCAGAGTTTTCACCAAGTTCGACGTCCGATGGGGATATAACAATATTCGCATCAAAGAAGGCGACCAATGGAAAGGCGCTTTCATCACCCACAAAGGACTCTATGAACCCACAGTAATGTTCTTCGGAATGAACAACTCCCCTTCCACCTTCCAACGCTTCATGAATGACTCCTTCTGGGATATGATCGCCGAAGGATGGCTGGTTATCTACATTGATGACCTCCTTATCTTCTCCCCTGACAAGGCCTCCCACACTGAACACACTCAATGAGTTCTCCAGCATATGAAGGAACTCGACCTCCACCTTCGCCTCGAGAAATGCAAGTTTGCCACCAAGAAGGTGGAATTCCTTGGGATGATCGTCCATCCTGGTACCCTAGCAATGGACCCAGTCAAACTGGATGGAATCGCCTCCTGGCCAGCCCCCTCCAAGGTCAAAGATGTCCGATTGTTGCTTGGCTTTGCCAACTTCTATTGACGCTTCATAGACCACTACTCAGATATCGCTCGCCCACTCATTGACCTAACCAAGAAGGACAAACCTTGGGACTGGACCCCTGCCTGTCAATCCGCCTTCGAATCCCTGAAGGCCTCCTTCCTCTCGAAACCCATCCTTTGCCTCCCCGACCTCTCTGCTCCGTTTGCCATCGCCACTGATGCCTCTCGAGATGCTACCGGCGCCATCCTCCTCCAAACCGACTCGAATGGAGATTGGCATCCTTGTTCTTACCTCTCCCAGTCCTTCATTCCTGCAGAACGCAACTATGACATCTATGATCGAGAACTCCTCACGGTTATTCGTGCGTTGCAAGCATGGAAACACTATCTTCGAGGTTCCCCCTTCTCCACCCAGGTCTTTACTGACCACAAAAACCTCACATACTTCCGCTCCCCCCAAAATCTTAATCGTCGGCAAGCCCGCTGGCTCCTCGACCTCGCAGACTTCAATCTTCGCATGATTCATGTCCCTGGAAAACTCCTTGCAGGCCCAGATGCTCTCTCTCGACGCCCTGACAAGCTGTCCCTCCTCCCAAAAGACAATGAAGCGGTCACTCTGCTTTCCCCCAACCTCTTTGTTCGTGCCTTCGATGTTGCCCTCTGCAACAAAATCGCCTCGTCTGCTGGCAATGACTCCCTCGTCCAGAATGCTCTCCAAAGTCTCAAGGGAACTATTCCCCCTGCCTTCCGTTCTTGTCTCTCTGACTGGAAGTACTCCGATGGCATTCTTACCTACCAGAATCGTGTTTATCTCCCCACTGCCTCCCTTCGAAAGGACATTGTCTCTCGCGCCCATGACCACCCCTCTGCTGGCCACCCAGGCTACCTTAAAACTCGCCAACTTGTCTCAGCCGAGTACTGGTGGCCTGGCCTTGCTCAGTTCGTTCGCAAATATGTTGAGGGTTGTTCTGCCTGCCAACAGTGCAAAGCGAACACCCATCCTACTCCCCCCGCCCTCGCCCCCATCAAATCGTCCTCTTCTCGCCCCTTCCAACAGGTCTCCTGCGATCTTATCACCGACCTCCCTTCCTCCTCTGGTTTTGACTCCTTGTTGGTCGTGGTAGACCATGGCCTTACAAAGGGGGTGATACTTTGCCCAACCAAGAAAACCGTCACTG
>JBBPMR010000784.1:0-14714 GCA_038090415.1 Rossbeevera mucosa | reverse complement strand
TCATGCGTGGTCTCCAAGACCAGTGGACTTAAGTGATCGAGAGCGAATTCAAGAAGCAGGTAGAAAAGCCGGACGAGATAGTGCCTGGGTTGGCTGAGTACTGTCTCGCGCTGGCTAACGACCAGATCAAGTCGGCGGACAATACCGAGGCCCTGCTAGCCAAGCTCGAGCCACTCGTTTCCGAGAAGTACCGGGTGCCGATCAACGAAAAGCTCAACGACGCGATCGACGGTAACCTGGACGTCGCCAAGAAGTGCATGCAGACATTCGTCGCGATCGTGTTTAATGACCTCAAGCCGGCGATGAAGCAGCTTTTCCAGGCACCGTGGTACGAGGGGATCATGGAACAGATCGTCCTCACTATGAAGGACTACACGGTGTGAAACCAGTGCTATTCGAACTGCTCGTCGAGGACCTCCTGGACACTTTTCTAGTAACGTACTTCACTGCTCTCGCTAATTCGCCCAAGCTGCGTTTGCCCGCGGCGACAGAGCGAATCAAGGCAGACGTCAGCAGTGTATTTGTGTACTTTGGTGAGTTCAAGCCTGAAAAGGAGCTGGAGAAGGATTTCGAGGTCATCGAGCACGTCCTCGCGATGCTGGAGGCATCCAAAAGCATGGCATTTTTGTCGTTTTGGGCGTTCGCCAAGGAGCATGGGCCATGCATACCTTTTGTGGAAGGGCTCATGAGGACGAGGGGCGATTTTGATCGGACGGCCGTGAAAGAGGTAGTGGAATCCATCAAGCGCAAGGTCAAGGAGGAAGGGTTGACGGAACGTGAGTGACATTCACTGCCATCACTGATCGTACTTTTCTTTTCTCAGCACCGGAACAGACAATCATGAAAAAGATCATTGTTCAGAGTAGCATCTCGCGTTTTCTACGGACATGATACACGAGAACGGAGTCGCTTGTTTCTATCTATTGTATGTCTCTAGTAGCATTCACTGTACGTTTGTCATGCAATATACCCGTCTCGCGCCGACGTCTCCTTACTTTCGAGCCGGTGAGTGGATACGTTCCATATGCCAAATTGGATGCTTCATTTGCACAATCATGAAGGCTATCAAGGTCACTCCAAATACCCGTGCAGCTGTTTGGAGAAGCGCGCTTGGTTTCTACCCTGTCTCATAACAGTCACATACAGAATTGTCAGGAGATGCCAGCGGGATACCAGCACTCCGGACAATCAGAGGAAGCGATTAAATGGATGGCGTACTGGCGGCGAGAGAAATCAACGTGAGCGGACGCAAGAGGACCTTGTTCAATATTCAATATTCCTTGTTTGGGCGTCGGGGGTTCACATAGCGCCCATCCGCGCTACAGCACCCGTGCAGACATAATTCCAGGCTGTGCACCCACAGATCCACCGAACTGCCTCGGCATTCATCGCAGAGCTTTGTTAAAAAAATTTCCTGTGTCATTGTTTGTTTCTGCAAGAATCAAGGGTGCCGCACGTTGGCAGCCCGGCGCTTGGCGTATCTGTTCTTAAAATTTACATAGCGCACAGCTCGTGTCAAGACTCAAGAGATGCACACACCAGAAATTGATTGTTGGGATAATAAGCTCATTTACAGGGGGTGAATGTTGGGTGATCCTGTCAACACAGAATCGACACGCCAAAGAGCTAGATACTTAAATAGGTGTGGGTTCCTGGTTAGTCTGGCGACCCGATGGTTTGTCTCTCTGGGCGGCAACCTCATACAGCAGACATGCTGGTAACCAGACTAGCAGAACGCTTTGCTGCCAGTATGGTTTACCAAGCTGCAGGGTAAGCTTTGCTTCCGAAGGAAGGTATGATGATCCGGCCCGGGCGCGGGAAACAACTTTCCCTGATCCTACAATAAATCAACCTTATTTCACAGCATGTTATATGTTATTACCAATGACTCAGTACTGAGTGGCATTGACCCACACCATGCATATACTAGGTTACCGTGGTTCAGCGCCTTTTCGGCCGTATAAAAGCCATTATCTGTCAGTATCTTCCTGAATATATCTGATGGAGGTACTAATTATAAATATTGCGTTTCTCAAGCGAGCGAGCCCCAGGCGACTACTTAGTGCCATTTGAATGGATTTTCAATGAGTATGGTCCGATCATGTGCATTGTTCCATGATCTGATGTGATGAGTGGCAAAATGATACTGTCGTCAGTTTTACGAGTTCGGAATGTTCCAGGTCCAAACAAGACAAGAATACTTTCCGCCATGTTCTTGGCAATTTAGAATGGAGAGATGATTATCAGAGGGTGTGCCTCAAGTTATCAACAAACGTCAGATAATCAATCTCATGAGATGGAGCTTTATTCGTCTGAGGGCTCTTGAGTCATTTCTTGCATTACCAAGACCATCGATGAAGTGGCAGAATCAATCCGATTCTTCACGTCATTTGATCAATCCTGTGCAGGGAGTGCTATGCCTTCTAGCAGCTATAAGAGTGTACTGTCTCGAAATGGTTGGGTTACTTCCTTAGCCACTGATACATCCTGCACGAGATGTCTTCTCCCGTTGCGTTCAAATCCCTCAGAGTGTTTGATTACGACTATGCATACCTGGATAGCGGGGCCCCTGCAACTTCCAACTATACAACATGGGTTTTTGTCCATGGACTGGGTTTCAATGGAGGTTCGATCACTTCGATCTGCACTATTTACATGCGATAACCGCTTACGGTGTGACAGCGGTTTTCGACAGACTCCTTCCTCTTGCCCATGCTCACAACCTGCGCATCGTCAGTCTCAATCGACGGGGCTACGCACCTTCGAGTGGCTTCAGGGACGAGGAATTGTCGGCAGTAGGACACGGAAAGAAGATCGACGAAGTGGAACCGTTTTTTCGCGCACAGGGACTTGAAATCGCGACGTTCCTCACAAATTTTGCAGTGGAGCAGGGCATTCCGTTGGCGGATCCGAACGGTCTTCAGGGTGGAATCGTGCTCATCGGATGGTCTCTTGGAGGCATACACGTCCTTGCGCTCTTGGCGTACATCGACGAGTTCCCGGAGGAAACGAAGTCGACGCTACGCAAATACCTTCACACGATCTTATCCCACGGTGAGACCGTTTCACGGCCCGCCAGTTCTCATCTTACCTTCACTCCTTTCAGATGCGAATTCAGTCGCACTGGGCATACCCAGCTCTGTGAAACACAACATCGATCTATGGTTCGAGCCCGACGATCAAAAGCGCCTCGACAGCTTTTTCGAGTGGGCCACCGCCCACTATGTGCACAAGAGCATTACCTCGGAGAACATCGACGATCTGGAGTTCAACAACCCCTCGTTGGACATCCCACGCTCGATGCACGATATCTCCTACGAAGAGCGTAAGAAATACACGGATGTGGCGGCGTTTGGGTACACCGGCTGCGATGGGAAGCTTGTCTTTTGCGATGTCAGCGCGTTTGGGGTACTCACCAAGCGTGCTTTGCTCGACAAAGCGCGCGCAGAAAAGTATCCACATGTGCGGGTGGTGTTTATGAGCAGTGGGGCGAGCGCAGGGACGTTGGTGTCAACCCTGTGGATGTTGCGCAGGCATTTGGAGGATCCCCCGGAAGAGTTGTTCGGAAGTCATGCGGAAAAGGCGAGGGGCGTCAAGTTCGTAGCACAGACGGAAGGAAACCACTTCATCTTTTGGGATGACCCGGAGAAGGCTATTCAACAATTCACCACTGCCATCAACTCGTGAACTGCAGAAATTACAATTACGTAGATTCGAATGATTCCTGACCAAATGAATACGTGATTGATTGATATGGGCGTAACGAGTCCGATTTTATCGTCATTTACGAACGTTCACCTTAAAATTAGACATCGTCTGCGCAGCATCCGTGTCGTCACTCCATGTCGTTGCACCAGGCTTTCGCATCAGAATATTGATTCATGCATTGCGTTTCCATCAGATTCATGGCTATTAATATTGGGGGTTTCGGCATAACGATGACTCGGACTTTTACAAATATACTAGTACAAGGAATCTGAGCGCAACATTATACCGCTTTGACAGAACTAACATGACAATCAGAGTCGGTTTCGTGGGCCTCAGCGCAGCCGGGTGGGCCAGAGTCCTCGAGCCTGCGCTGCGGAGCCTCGGTGACGCCTACCAGATCGTGGCGGTGTCGACCACGAACGAAGCCTCCGCACAAGCCTCGGCGCAGCGCCTTTCCGAAGAGACCAAGCGCCCCATCAAGGCATACTACGGGGATACTGCCCAAATCGCCAACGATCCCGACGTCGATTTCGTAGTCGTTGCCGTCAAGGCGCCCGATCACAGGAATGCGCTGCTGCCTGTCATCCAGGCCAAGAAGCCCTTCTTTATCGAGTGGCCCGCAGGCAGGAATGTCCAGGAGACGCGGGAGCTTGCCGCGCTGGCGCGTCAGAACGGCGTGCGGAGCATCGTTGGCCTACAGGGCAGACAGTCCCCTATATTGAACAAGGTGGTTCGCAACGCTCGGGGTTCCGCCCGCTTGCTGACTTGCGAACTGTGTACAGGCAAAAGAGCTAATCGCCTCTGGGAAGATCGGAAATATGCTGTCTTGCGGCGTCGTACGCATCCCCTTCGCGGAGAGAGTGGGAGCTTCTGGCTGATCTCTCCGCAGATCGCAACCACCCACCAGGAACCGCTAGCCTGGGGCCCACTCGTGAAACGATCCGTCGCGTACACATCGGACAGTTCTTCAGGTAAATACTACTTTCGACGCTTCCCCGACGAGTCCCACGGGCTAATGGATGTACGCAGGTGCATCCTTGATTGACATCGCTCTTGGACATCACCTCGACACCCTCTGCTACGTCCTCGGCAGCGAACTTACCTCCGTCTCCGCCACGACCAAGATTATGTACCCAACCGTCACTCTCACGGAGGAAGACGGAACTCCGACCGGGGAAACCGTAGCCGCCACAGCACCCGATCACGTCGCGCTTCACGGCACCCTCTCCAACGGGGCACTGATCAGCGTTTTCTTCCGCCGTGGATACAAGTCCACCCCGGGGCGCCATCAGTTGATCTGGGTTATCGACGGTGATTCCGGGTCGATCCGCTTGGAAGGCGTCGGACCTGGCGGCGCATTTATCCAGGTCCGTCCGCCGAAGCTATATCTCGACGGAGAGGAGGTCGAGGCAGAGTCGGACAATTATCTACAGCGCGTTCTGGCTGCCCAGTTTTCCGAGTTCACCAAGGGCCCAGATCAGGGAAATTATCCTACGTTGGACGACGCAGAGAAATTGCGTGGATGGTTGGATGTTATAGGAAAGGGCGGGAACGCGGTTTGCGACTAGTGTTGGTCTCTGAAATGTCACCGGGTCGTGAATGCTTGAAATTTGTATTTGTATCTCATTGATCATCGAGATGGCAACAAATAAGACAATACATAAATAGTGTAACTTTGGTCTAATATCATAATGCGTTTCCGAAAGGATAAAATAGAAATGTTTAGGTGCACATACATCAATCATTCCCTTACAGGAATGAGACATTGACAGGGAGACGAGGGCCTTTGTGCTCCTCTCCAACAACCAACGGTTGCATACTCGACGCAACCTTATTGATAATGTCAGCCCCGGTGTCATCAAACTTGAATCGTTGTATGAGTGTGAAGAGGATTATCTTGAATTGAAAGATAGCTGGAATGACATTAGACGGGAAGATAATATACGTCCTAAGCATCTGATTTCAGAAAAGGGAGTAGCTAGACACACCGAATCGATATCCAATACAGTTCCGGGGACCATCACTAAAAGTCAGGAGACGTGACCAGCCAGTGGAACATAGGTCTTTCTGGGGAAGCTCTTCCATCCAGCGTCCAGGCCTAAAATTAGAGCCATCATTCCAAACGGAATCTAAATGGTTCATGGCGTGAATGGGAATGATCACGGTCTACATAGGGGTGTAGAGGCGTGAGCGTCTGCATCGTACAAATGGGGTGGTAGGTTACCACGTACCTGTCCAGCGGAGATGGGTATCGAAGTTATTTCTTTTCCATCTTTCCCCGTGATTGAATGACGAAGGGGCAATGTGTCGTCTCTGATAGCAACACGTTCCATATACGGCGCAGCAGGGTGGAGGCGCAAGCTTCATGAGAAAGAGAGAGGAGAGACATTGGTGACGGAACCATATGAACCATATTATTGAACACTCACACCTCACGCATGACAGCATCCAAATATGGTAGCTGCGTTTGCAGATCATCGTAGGACGGGGAACCGGGATACGACATGACTTCCTCTCGCAGCCGGGCTTGGATATCCTGGTGACGACCGAGCTCCCAAATTGCGTATGCGAGAGTCTGAGCAGTAGTTTCTGAGCCGGCCATACTTCAAATACAGTGTCAGCGTGGACGAAAGAGTCCGGATAGAGGAAAATGCTGATTACATGAACATGCTGATCTGTTGAACACATGTCATATGAGCGTACGTGCATCAGATCGCAGGATAACGACTGACGTGATCCATTAGTTCCTCCGTGCTTATCGAACCTGAGTTATGTGCAGACGCTATAATAATAGTGAAAGGATGCGATACGGTCTGCAGGGAAACGACGTACTCAGCCGACTCAGTAGATCATTTCCCCTGGTGACCTCGTCCTCTGTCTGTTTTCTTCGGAGAAGTTCCTTTGCAACACCTCGGTGGATGGTGTTGCGCACATCCCCTTGAGCACGAAGGGGTTTCAAAGGGAGATGATTTAATAGCGGGAAACGACGAAGTATCACCAGCGCCTAGATTACGGCGTGAGCAATGCGTAATGTTCTGTTGCACCATACGAGCTGACATAAAACCCTGTTTTTGAGATTCCCAAGGAGGCCATGGTGCGCCAGGCACCGAGGATATTACGTGCATCGTTGCTACGCCCACCTTGGAAATCGTGTCCAAATCCGAGCCGACCAATGGCTTCCAACCTGAAGGACAAAAATGCACGTGACAGCGGAACTCGGTCTCCGAACCATCCACTTACGTTGCCTGGTTGATCCAGTCCACGATACTTATTTCGCATTTGTCACTGTACTCCAGGACGTGAGTCTTCAGATTGTCTGCAAGCTAAGAGAAAATATAAGAAGGTCATAAAAGTTGGGGAGACGGGACTTGCGTTCTCGGCTGCAATATACACATCAGGTGTTCCTGCACGTAACGCCTCGGGGCTGAGTGACGGCGCGACGAGCGCGCGCATGCGTTTGTGTTCTGATTCTCCTTCGACCCATCCGAGCGATTTTCCCAGGAGCCTCGCGATGCGGGAACGCACCACCTCGCTGTGCGCTGATTACACACGCGTGCGCGTGGCAGACAAAATTTCAATCAATTACATGGCAACCAGCCGATCAACACGGCATGTGAATAACTTACGATAGTCATATACATGTCTTTGCATAATGTGTGTCGCGGCCAACGGATCGCCGACGACAAGCTTTATCAGGGTTCGAAAAAAAGGGAGGTAGACCAGTAAGTCCGTCGGGGAAAGTGAAAGGAGTTGAGATACAAGCTCGCTCACGATGTCGGAGTTGAACAATGCGCCCCGGATCCTGAACACCTGCGCCCGTAATTCGTTCATCCATTGTGCAAACGCGGAGCCCACCGACTTTTCAGCTACGATGTGCTGATGGCCCCAAAGGAGCGAGTAGTCACCCTATCAGGAGGATTGACAAGCGTGAACTGGGGGGCACATCTAATGAACTGCTGGACAAACGTACTGGTATGGGCACCTGGTCAAGTGGGCGCCTTGCTCGGATCCGTTTGAGGAAGTACGCGAGTAAGGAGACCGCAAGGAATGTGGAAGCAAAATGCCTCAGCGATGTCTGTGGAAACTTGAGGCCCAATGTGACGAGCATGTGGATGGCCGGCGAGGTCAGAATCTGAGGAGGCTGGGAAGCCAGCGCAGCCAAATTGAACATTTCGGGGGGACAATAGGACACTGCAAAGACTGAAGAGATGTACAAGAGAGATGCTTGAATCTCTGCATTAATCTATCACGCAATACAAACCCCGAGATACTACGTTGGATCAGATCGTGGAAATCAAACAGCTGTGCACATCGCGATGATCAATGCCTCGGCGGGGAGATGAATGTAAGGCGTCGGTTCATCATTCTGACAATATCAGAGATGCTTAATGGAAATCATAACGCAGTGGAAGAAGAAGTTCCATGATACTTTGCATGGCGACTTCGTGTCGTTGATGACAGCCGCTTACATAACATGTCAGCCATTGATGATTGACTGCAAGCGCCCCCAAGCCATTTGCGCATCTTCTGACAGAAACTCGGACTTGAACGGGGCGTGTGAGCACAGCAAGTCAGACGACCTCGAGAAGTGTACGTGGCTGTGATTTCGGGCCTCCGGCAAAAGCCGAGGCTGTGCTCCTTGAAGTTCGGCTTGTAACCACCCAGGAATTTAGTATACCCGTCGGTGCATGTTTACTGCAAAAAGCAAGTAGCAAGTTTCCTACCAGCGGGCGCAAAGACTGTAGAAACTAGGCACTCCCTGCAAGGTCTGGTGACATCAACTGTAATCACTATCGTACAAATACGATACATTATCATAAGGTGGTAGTTCATTGTACACAATTATCCTATTCGTCGTACGACTGATCAACCCTGCTGTCAGTCGCAGACAGTAAAAATAACGATACAAGCATAAAATAAAATAAAGAAAATCGTCCGGTAAGTTAGGAGAAAGGATGCTGTTTCAGCTCAGTGAACTTATGACCACGCGCCGGTCCATATTCATCATTCGGCGCTCCCTCATGACATCACCAGTTCAGCATATGGCAACGTGCATTCAGTGGCAGGGTATGCGCCGTGAGCAACCATACCTAGAACGGGTGCAGGATCTCAGAGTTAGTACAAGAAAACCATAACAATAAAAGAGGTTCTCACATTGTACAGCACATACGACCCTTCGTCATGCTTGACGTCCCTGAATCGGAAATACTGACTCCCGACAAACGCACCCATGCAGAGGAACATGACCGCGCTTAGCGGGCCCAGACCCCATAACGCTGATAGGACTATTGACCACAAAGGGAGCGCAGTTAAGATGTACACGCGAGACCCCTCGGGTGCAATGATAGGCAAGGTGCGGCGACCGGATCGCTTGTCTCCCTCCGTATCGGCAAAGTCTTGTGCATGGATCGTCGTGAAAATTAGCAAACCACTGACAAGGAGCGCGACGAGCGAGGTTCGATCAAAATGGGTTCTCGAAGCTGCAAAACCATGTGAGTCGCCCAGACGACTCGGCGCGGGGTGGTAGTTGCGATGAAACGGGGCTTACACATGATCATGGTGGCACCGGACTCGAACGTAAGATAGCCACCGACATTCATGAGGTTCTTCAGGACGGGATCGGAACTAAACCCGACGTCGTCGTGGATAATCTCCACTAATGATAGTGCGACGCTGGAGACAACGACGCCTGTGCCATGCCAAGCGGAGAGGCAGAGACAGAAAACAAGGAGGGCCCAGCGGAGTCGCCGTGTTTCTGATACAGATATTCTACCAGAAGGAAGTGGTCTCCATGGTTTATTGACGATGTCCTCGTGGGCAGAATATGTTTGATTCGACACGTTTGCTTGTAGCAAGTGAAACCAGACCCAGATAGCCGTGCCCAACAGCTGCGAGGCCTTGGTAGGTGGAGAAGCCGCACAGGCGGATATGATCTGCCCCAGTTTTTGCCTGTTCATATTCCTGACAGTTCATATCATGATCATACGTACTCACCACGGGGAAGAAAATAGTTTTGTAATCAGACTTCGTGAATAGATATATGGTGTCGAGCCAAAATGCAAGCCTGTCGAGAGCTTTGGAGGGTGACATGATGGGGGGAGGGATTTATTGTAGGATTGAAATCAGCAGCCCATCGGATACTATTGCATATATCCAGGGGCCCCATCCCCGCATTCAAACCGGAAACGACTGAGTCACGAGGACATCATACACACCTGGCGGAGGATCAATAGTATCCAAGGATTCTTTTTGTCGGCGTACACGTTCCTGAAGGCGCGGAGAATGATGGAGACCAACATTCGTGTGTTAACTGCTGTATTGCAAATGACTCAGCTATATGGAGCTCCACCGTAGGTCCGTAGTAGTTGAATGCTGCGCATGCCAAAGGAACTTGTTAAAACACTCAACAAGACAAGATGCATCCAACTCGGCGGAACTCCGTGTGAGGAGTCTCCTGAACAGTAATTCTCCTGTAACATAGATGTAAAAATAAGGTATAAATGCAATGGAGCATCAGTTAAGAAAATGGAGCCACAGACACCTTGCGAAATCGCGTTGGTAGGCGGCGCATGCGATACTCTTTGCGACGATCCATTTCACAAAAATGGTTGATATGCTATGCGGACCATATTTGCTAAAACTCGAGCAACAACCAGCCCCACACCAGTGCCCAAGTTGTTGACATACCTTTAACATCCGAGGATCCCTGCACTGGCAGATCTCCCGAGCCATTGACATAGAGAGGGCGATGATAATAAATCACGCATGCAGAATCATGATGCGCGGTATGGTTCTTCTTTCACGTAAATTGTTGTTGAGAATAGAAACAGAATCCACAGGTGCAGGATTGGGTTCCAATTCATGCGTCGGATCATCCAGCACACACGGTTTTACTAGGTCCGAACCGAGAGATCATCAAAAACCTTGATGTAGGGCTGATAAAAAGTCGACTCGGTGGGCAGTGCAACGGCTGAGATTGGACGGCGTTCATGTCAAGTTTTTTACCCGCGGCGTACACAGCTCCGAAAGGAAGCGCAAGTTCACACCGGTTACGTATCCCAAAGGCGATGTAAATATACCGAAAGCTTCTCCATCAGCGTCGTAATGGCGCCGCAATCAAAATATTTGCAATTCGCTGATACCACACTTACAATGTGTAAAGGAAAACACACCTTATCCGTGATGTGCATTGCACGTAGTGCATAAAGCGGCAATGCTCATGGCGGTAGCTTTTCCCCCGTCCAGAGTTACCACCTCGTTTCCATTCTTTTTTCTCACACAGTAACCTACCTAGACATGTCTGGTGTTCCGATCGCAGTCGGTCCGTGGTATGGTGCCCTCTACTTCTCCGCCATCCTGTCTGTCGCCTTTTATGGTGTAACATGCATGCAGACGTGAGTGCTCGAAAAAGCAACATCGGGCTATCTGACATTGGTTTCATTAGGTTTTTCTATTATATTCAGTGAGCATTGCGTCTCCGCACAGGGCTGTTTCGTTCAAGTTGGTTTATTGCACCAATTTAGCTATCAGGATGATCGACTACCCATGAAGAGCTTCGTAGCTATTCTTTGGTGCGGCTTCTGTTGTTTCCACTTGGGCGCTTCTGATATCATGATAGGGCGTTTGACACGATTCATCAAGCATTGATTATTAGTGGTGGTCCGTCAATCATCATGTCGCAGTAATTGATCCGTCTTCACCCTCCGCATAGTATACAAATACCTCATGGCGGGTTTGGTGAACCCACTAACGTTCCTAAACGCCATCCCGTGAGTTATCGCATTTTCATGCGTATCTGTCCCTCACTAGCTAACGGCGCATTCAGAGAGTTGACTGTGAGCATGTTCTCCCTAGTGCCGTAGTACGAAACTTCTAACTTGCATTTCATATTCAAGTGGGAGCTGCTTTTATCTGCAAGTGCTTTTGTCTTGTGCCCAGAATGACGCAACTGATACTTGACAAGACTTTCGTTTCTGTGCCCACGCAAGGCTTTTTCGTTTATCGGATCTATATATGTGCGTCTTGGACCTGACGACCTTTTCGTTCCTCTTTCACACTTAGTCCAGTCAGCAACAGGAGCCTTATAGCACCTCTTATTTGGGTGAGCAATATCAACCTGGCGCTTCATTCCCTATTCATGTGCCATTTTACAGCTCCCCCTAGCTCTTTGGCAACTAAGTAAGACGCTCCGATGCCTCGCTGGTTCTAGTCTAACCACTGTTTATCATTTCCATCAGTTGCTACTCTTCGTAAGCTATTATATTGTACGTGGGAAGTAACTAGTGAGTGCTGACCACGGTATTCCCAGTTTATGTAGGAAAAGGGTAAATCCGGGTTCCTCGGTACCGACCACCTTAATTTACTTCTTCCTAGAGCCGGCGCTATCTATGTAACTACCCTTGGTGACGCTTTCTTCACGGTAAACATTTTCCCCTGCAGCCTCAAAGTGGTAGCGACTCAAATTTTAAATTTTCTCATGTAGGGCATGGCTGTTTCGTATTGCGCCGTGGCAGCAGCGGTCGATATATTGATCGCGTTCTGCTTGACATACTTGCTCGCGCGCAGACGAGTCGCAAATGGCTTCAAAAGGTAGGCATCGTTGTATTGCTTGCATGCCATGTGGAACTGATTCTCAACCCCCACACTGCCGTTAGCTCTGCGAGGATGCTGCAGGTCCTCACCGTGTTCGCCATCAACAGCGGCATTTGGACTGCCGTTTTTGCCCTCCTGACCATTGTCTTAGTATGTACTTGCCTTCCACATGCCGCTTTTGATGACAGCACGTGACCATGATGTTGATGATAATGACACAGTTGCGTGCATTCCCATCCAATCTGACGTACGTCGTGTTCGACTTCCCGCTGTGCTCCGTCTATTGCAACACGCTCCTTGCCAACCTGAATGCGCGTGCATACATCAAGGGCCAAGTATCAGCGATCAACGTCGGCGCGGACTTGGTCACTAACACGGACGGTTCAAGCACCAAGAATAATTCACAGCGGGGCGGCGAGCTCAATTTCTTTGCGTCCACACAGGTTTGTTTTACTACCATATTATGCCTCCTCTGGAATCATGCCTGATTGACACTCCGGGCGCTCCAGGGGGCGACGAAACATTCTGAAATGATCGGTACAACATTCACTACGGACCCCACCCTGTCGGCAAAAGCGCCAGCCTTGTAAAGGACGATATGACGATAAGCAACATCTGGCGTTGAAATTTTATTTTATTATTGTAATTTCGTTTTTTTATGTGATGATCTTGCTATACCTCCCTGGAGAGCAGTTTTGGAATTTCTATCACATAATTTACAATCTTGATGCTTCACCTGTCCAAATAGGACTCATCTTTAGTTTTAGGTCAGTTACGGTTACCGCTGCAAATGTACCTTTACAAGTAGTATGATTTTTTCAACTGTCCGAATTCTTTCGCTCATATCTCGGTCGCAAAGTTTTACTTGTTAAAATTTTGCGATTTCGCCATGTATGTTTGATCGCTTCGAGGAGGTAGAGAGGGTCCGCGGTTGATCGCCCCAGGCGTCCTCCGAAGTTTCCTTTGACTTCACCATGAAGGTCAGAGAAGAGACTCCAGCCAGTTCGAAGATTGGGACTATGTGAGATTGTAGTGAATCGAAATGATGGGACGGAACATGATCGAAAAGATGATATGAAAGAATCAGTCGAAGTTGGACCGATTAGCTTAGTAGCTGGTGCCACGACGAAAAAATGACATCACGTGATGAGAGAAGTCGCCCTCGTTCGAGGGCCGCGGCTCTATAAGCCGGTTCGGATCTTGACTTTTTCATCGAGAAACCTACGACCAAAATGGAGATGTTACGTCTATGCTGAACGCGATAGGGCACAGGGTAACTGCGTGAGAGTAGATGGCACGTGTGCACGTGTGCCAGTGATCAGGGCGATGAAGGCGCACCTAGAGTGAACAAGCGCATTCTCTCTTAGTTGAACCCCAACTCAGACCCATGTTCTCCAAGTTGCGCTCAAAGAAAAGGAATGGTGAGTAGTACGTAGGCAAGGAAATCGATGAACGACCCTGATAAAAGAAACAGAGGTGGATGGTTTGGACTGTGGTCAGCAAGTGGGTGCATCGGCGGCCAACGAAAGAGGTACTGACACATGCTCAGGAATTGGACGGAAAAAGCTCCAGTTCCAATATTGCAGCTGACGCGAACCTGATCGAAATTTTTGCTCAAGATTATATATATTCGGTCGCTTTGCTTGCTGACGGAGAGCATGCCGTGAGCGGGGGATATGAACGGAGGATTCAACGATGGCGAGTGGAAGACGGCAAGGAGGTGGGTAAGCCAATAGACGCTGGAGGTGTTATTCGGTCCCTGGCAGTCACACAAGACGGCAAGTGGATCGCGGCTGGGATGGAAAGTGGCGAGGTAAGCGTCTGGGATGCGAGGAGCCACGGAAGCTTGAAGGTGAAAGAGTTCAGAGCACACGGCCAGGCGGTGGTTGCATTGGACGTCTCAGCCGACGGCGCGAAAGTCGCGACAGGAGGGTATGACTCGACGCTCAGTGTCTGGTCGCTGCCTGCGGGCGAGCCACTCCTCGGTCCATTAGAACACGACTTTTCTGTGCTCGCGGTCAAGCTCTCTCCTGACGGGAAATTCATTGCTACCGCCACGGGATACAAAGAGGCCATTCGAATCTACGACAGCAGCGACGGTGTCCTCCTCGCAGACTTTCCGATTCGAATCAATTCCTTTGGTCAGAACGCGGGATTCCTCGCCTGGTTGAGCGACTCCAACCGCCTCTTTGTCTTGTCCGAAGACGGCAACATTCATTGTCTCGAAGTGTCCGCCAAGAAAACACTCACGGAATGGCGCATTCACAGCGATGACGAACCAAGGTGTATCGCAGTAATATGCAATGACACAATCGTTGCAGCCTTTGCTAACTCTTCGCTCTCATTCTGGAATACTAAGACCCACCAACAAGTCGGGACCGTCATCCACTACTCCCACAGCATTTGGTCCGTGG
>JBBPMR010000783.1:0-14740 GCA_038090415.1 Rossbeevera mucosa | reverse complement strand
TCGAGTACTGTGGGGAAAGACTCTGAACGAAATGAAATGAGAGAGAAAGAGAGAGAAATGCCGCCAGCGACAAAGCCTTCATCGGAGACGGATGGTAATGATATTAGTGGGAAGGACAGCGGTATTTATGTGAATACATATCACGACGATTGAGCTTCAAGATTAACCCGCGCGGGCAATAGACTTCCTAAAAGGTATTACATTCTCGTCACCCTGGCGATGGAAGGCATACTGTAGTAACCCTATCAATAGCACCTGTTCCATGTGAGGTAGGCAAGTCAAGAACCTGCATAGCCGGCTAGAACTGTAATGGTGCAGCCGTCTTGGTGATGGAAGTTATATTTTTACATTACGTTCTCCGCCTTCCTTGGTTGGGTAAATCATGCAGGCGGGTGGGGCGGAGGCCAGGTACGGCAATCATCATGTAGTCCTCTTTCTGCAATTATGGCTGACAGTCAGACTCAATGTAACATGAGCACGTACCACGTGCTCCGTACAGCGGCTAAACCGGAGAATAATGATAACACTGTAGCAGATGACTGTTCGACGTGCAACACCCCATGGTTCCTACCAGTTTGAGACACAGATCACACAACTGTCATCCTGGTGGCAAAACGTCTCTAAATCCTTACGGAAAGTCAAAAAATGCCGACTCACCGTGAATACTTCTAACGAGTTGGCGTCAACACCTGGATCTGAAACGTCGGTAGTGGTTACATGTTACATTTAGTGGTGAGGCTCTCAATCGCTGACTTGTTTAGGGCTGCTTACATAACAAAGTGGATAATGCGGTGACAGTCAACGTTATCTGTTCCGATTCATGACCTCTGTATCTGCATCAGCTCTCAACGATTGTCTTTCAGCGCTTGCACATTCATACTACTTACCGGACGAGCTTATATATTTATTGCTACTGCTGTAGGCGATCTACGGCGTGGTGTACATTTCCCGGCGTTTCATGACTTGTCAATGGTGTATCTGAAGTCATTCGTTGCTGGATCGCAGCTTTCTGGGTGTCCGATGACTTTTCTATTGTCGGGTTCATGCCAGCCTTAACATGGACACTCTCTTGGCACGTGCATATATGCATTTGATCTCTGTCGACGCGGTCGCGAGCTGGGATTGCATGCCACGTCTTGCGAATACTCGGCACTACATTTTCCCGGACCATCATCCTCGGCTCTCCGAGGCTCATTGCTCGGCCTAAAACTTAGTGTCACATATATCGACAACATCCTCCGTTAGCGTTGGGCCCTGGATGGATGCGAGCCTCGGTATGTTACGGGACAAATGTTTGATTGATTGATTGCACCCTTCGAGGACTTGGTTAAATCGGTCTGGGATTCATGGTCGATATGCCGGAACAACAGCGCGAAGAGCTCAGGACAAACTGACCCGGGCAAATCGATAACCATCAATCCGCCAAAAATACTGTTACCCCATAGGTAGTATCGAGCAGACCGACCGACATGAATGGCCTTCAATAAGTAGGCGAGAATCGACTCACGTTTGTTTATCGGATAAGATAATGATCTACCTGAATTGACCACTGTCATTGCACGACCCATCCAAATTCCATACAAATGCATGCATGAAAAAGGGTGTAGGTGCGTACATTTCATCACGTACACAAATTAATTCAATACGCAGTAAGAGAAGTAACGCATCTGCGCGATGTCCATCGTCCTTTTAGTGCAGACCATCTCTAAGGCAATCAGGCGTATAGATCGCACGCGTACGGCCTCAGTGCACACCACTGGGGTTGCAGCTGGATCGGCATCAAACCTCTCTGGACCATCCTGTACCTCACATCCTGTTCGTTGTACCCAAAGCGTTGGCGTCAGAACAGGAAGAAATTTTACTGGATGAAACGCACATGAAGACGCGGCAACGCCTCGGTCACATTGAGTGGAGCACCCGAAGGTTGCTTTGCGCTCCAAAAGATCTCGGCCGAGGAGGCGGCACGTGGCCAGACAATCGAGTCTAGGTTTTCCGGCCCAGATTGCTCGGCCCAAAGCAACTGTTCCCCTGGATTCGTCGTCAACGACCTTGCTCGCGCACCATGGCCCAAGGGGACTCACCCCCAAGAACGAGTGAATATTGGGATTCCGTCAAGTTGGCGAGCGGATCAAAGGTGTACGACTAGGCATGTGTGAGTCCTTGAACATCTGACGAAAGCGTGGGATAGGCTCACCTCGGACCACGTCTTGAATGGATCACACCAGCTGTTTCTGTTATCATGACGGAGTATTAGTCCCACTCACTTCCTTGGCGCTCATTAATGACTGGCACATGACTTACCCGGTTGGGTCATCTCCCAACCACTCACCTGCACCACAATCCTATCCGGGGCAAGAGTGAGAAATGAGGGGAATGAAATGAAAATAGGACGAAAGCCCGCGCACAAGGTAAAAGTAGTTGGACGGTGCCTGGACAATGCGATATCCTAATTCGGCAACGGCAGCAGCATCTTCGGACGAAATCCAGACCCTATCGAAATTTTCAGAAGGCATTCTACCGACGGATCAAGGGTGGACACGGACATGATGATCGTTTCATTTGACAAGGTGAGATTCCATTGCAAGACCATTTCTTCCCAGACGACGGGCGTCTTACCCTGGGCGATGAGAGCACCGTGGGTGCTCTCTGTGAAGGTGGCAAGGGCCTCTACGAGGGTGGTGTTGGTAGATTTGAGCTGTTGCTGGGTGAGGGTGTCGTTAACGTAGCAGTTCGTGTTGAGTTCGTCGCCGCCGGTGCTAAAGTATGACGAAGGGAGGGTGGAAGCGATGCTGCTCAAGAGGGAGGAAGTAAAGTTGACAACCTCGGGGAGGGCAAAGCGAAGTTGACCTGCGGGGGGCTCGTTGGCGTAGGTAGACCAAGGGGTGGCATCGAAACATGCGACATAGTCTGGGTATGTCTCGCCAATGATGGCGGTGTGACCTGGGGTATCGATTTCCTGCAGAACATCAGACGTTGTCTATCGAATCACTGTCGCGCTCACCATGAGAACGTCGATCCCGCGCTGCAAAAACAAACATGAGCGACGAAGGACAGGTGGAAAAGAGAAGAACGCACGGCAGCGGCATACTGAACGATGTATTGCACATCACTCTCGCTGTAAGTTTCATCCGGAGAGTAGGCGCCGTTGGCTGCGAGCTGGGGGTACTGTGCGACCTCGAGGGGGAAGCTCTGACTATCGGTGATGTGCCAGTGGAAGGTGTTAATCTTGACCCAGCTCATAGCATCGAGAGTCCTGAGCAAGTCAGTGAGGGGGAAGCTAGAGGGGGTGGGGTCAGTGCGACGGGTAGACGCGACAATGAGGTACAAACAAGTTGCGGGAGGTATCCAGCGCGAAACCACGGAAAGGCTGTTGGGCAGAGTCGGGTCAGCGGAACGGAGAGCGAGTGCTACACGCACGTAGGCAGGGGTGTCCGTGATGGCCATGGGTGCCTCGAGTGTGTAGGTCTTGCCACCATAGTAGTACCAGAGCTGGCCAAACGTCGTGAGACCGCGGAAGAGACCAAGGGTGGAGTTGGCGGTGAGGGTGGCGGGGGAACCGTCCGCGGGGATGGTGAGGACGTATTCTTCGCTGCGGG
Source organism: Rossbeevera mucosa (assembly GCA_038090415.1). Classification (NCBI taxonomy): domain Eukaryota; kingdom Fungi; phylum Basidiomycota; class Agaricomycetes; order Boletales; family Boletaceae; genus Rossbeevera; species Rossbeevera mucosa. Next base: position 11,144 of record JBBPMR010000783.1, on the reverse strand, counting down.
TGCCGAGAGGCTTGACGGACTCGGAGGAAATGCTGTCGACGGACGCGCCGGGTGCGAGGGAGAGCTGGAGGGAGGAGAGCGTCGACGCGCCTTGGAGGGCCTCGGTGTCGTTGACGCCGCGACCGACGACGAGACGGCCGAGCTTGTCGTTCTGGAGGTAGTATGACGCCTGCTGGACCGCGTCGTAGAGATCACCTGGAGTGTTGTCGAGGGCGACGTCAAAGTAGAAGGCGTCGGCGAGGAGGAGCGCGGTTGTTCCGGTGTCGAGCGCGGCGGGGATGGGCCACAACGCGACGGCGGTGCGGACGAAGCCGAGAGCGAGAACGAGCCAACGAAGAGGGGACATTACTGTAACTACGTTACTAGCGTTTCGTTATATATTCGTCACCCAAACAGCCGTCCGATACAGTTGTCCGCCTCACACCGGCATTGCGCATAAACAGCGTGTTCCCGCACATCCTCCGATGTACCATCCGCACGTGCTGCCTCTATCTCTTCTCGCTGCTCCTGAAATATATCCATTTCTCAGCACACGCCATCTCACCGCCACTTTTACCACTCACCTCGATATCCCCATAGTACGAGAAGCAAAGCTCCTCCCACGGCTCCACGTCCCGGATCGTAAACACCGCTAACAACGGCTTGTTGACATCCGCGTCATTTGTATAGCACGCAAAAATCTTGCAGTTTGGATCACAGCTGTGGTTCTACACGGCTCCCGCTCAGTTTACTCCCGCGGATGCCATAGCCGACTACTTGCACTCACCAGAAACCGTGTAAACTGTCCTCGTGACAAAATCGCTATCAGTTCCACCCTCATCTTGACACAGTCATACTCACGTTGCCCGCGTGATACGCATCCACCACATACAAATTATCCCACTCGTCCGGATTCTCCATTCCGAGTTTCAGGTGGTGAAAGTCGATCGAAAACAGGTACGTCCGTCCGTACAGATCGTAATACCTGTCATATCTCGTCAATCCTTGCCTCTTCCCGTCTCCGTTCCACCTACCTGCCACGCGCTTCCCCTTCTTGTTCCGTCAATAGCTCTCCTGCGTAGATTCCAATGTACGATCCCTTTGGTATCTTTTTGTTCCCCGCAATCACCCCTGTCACCTACGTCACCGACTTCCTTCCAATCAGACAAGCTCACTCACCCCATCCCTTGTGAACCGTCCTTGAAATGTGCACCGGCCACTTGCGCCCGTTCTGTACCACCTGCAGACGTACTTGTTAGCCATCCCTCCCTTCCCAATGATTCCGCCTTGTCACCTACCCGGTTCGGACAGTCATCGTCACATGAGCAAAACTGGTTGCACTCGAATATCGGACTCTCCACCCGCTGCAAGATCCCCTTCTGGTCATATAAGAATGGCGATCCCGGCCACGTCCGCGGTATCAGCTGTTCATCGATGTATGGTTGTACCCACCGCAATTGTCGCTGTGCACACGCGCACGTGCCCGACTTGGGATTACACCGCCCCACGCACCCACATCCCTCCAACCCCTTCACATCCGGCGGCGGAACCCCTTCTCCGTACCACATCTCGTTCGAATAATGAAACTCCCATTGCGGGGTCACCTCCTCCCCAATATCGTTGTCAAAAATCTCGATCGCAGGTGCGTTCGGTTCAATTACCATCGACTCCCGAATGTGCGCCTCAAATATCTTCCGCGCCACCTCCGAATTCCGAAACGATACTGGCTGTGCATTCATGTGGTCTTGCAAAGAATGCGGGATGTCTTTCCCCTTCTTGTACTTGGGCAGGCGCCTGCGTACATCCATTACATATGAAGCCCACGTGATCGCAGGGAGCCCACCGATCTTCTTGTGCGTCGTGCGAGTATCTTTCGACTGGTCACCGGTTGATGTAGCACGTTCAAGCTTTTCAGCAGAGCACGTAGCTCTCGAAGCAGACCGTTGTTTTCTTGAACGTCCCCGCTTTCGAGAGACTGATAGGGACGTGCTAGACGCTGTCCTGCTGCTATCAGCTGAACTACTGGGCACAACCTCTGGCTGTCCGACATGAGCACCAGATTGCTCTCAACGCGATAGACTACCTACCTCAGGGCCGCCAGGGGCAGATAAAAGAGGATAGCACTCGTCTGTCGAGTCTGTGCATTCGTTTGAGCGTCGTTGATGAGCGTCGTCAGGATCTGCCGGCATGCAAAGTAGCTCGACCGCATCCTCCTCGGGAAGAATAAGATCAGGCGTCATCGAACGTGACGGGGCTTCGATGGCGTCTGCACTCGGGGTGGCGTGTTCTGTGCTGATGTTCTGTAGAATATATTGTATCTGAGATCCTCCAATCATAGCATCGCCGTTTATTGAGGGATCCCTTGGCACATCAACACCCGAGACCTTGGCGGACGAATTGGGCTAATTGACGATACGCATCGTCATCCAAGAGTATAAATGAATAAATGCTTCACGTACCATTCCATCCCGGGCAGGTCCGTCCACAGTGCCCTTATTCGCAGTCGACTATCCAAACCGTCAGCGATACCAGGAAACTGAGCGCATACACAAAGCGCACCTCGACCGACAAATGCACTGATGCGAGTTCCAACAACGAATCCACCTCATCCGCCTCGCCATTGTCCATTTCCTCATCCACGCGTTTTGTGTTGCCCAAAGCCACTGCATTCACAGAGGGCCCACTGACCCCCTCCATCGCAACGACATCATCTGGCGTGACATCCATTGCGTGGATGTCGACGTCTGGTCCGTGAGTCGCACCCGCACCCGCAGTCGGAGTTGGGATTACCTCTGGCACCATAGACGATGACGACGACGGCACATCTGAAAACAATGGTGGGGGCGGTCGCACCCCCTTTCCCCTTCCATCATTTCCGAAACCAACACGCGTTTTCCTTGGCGTGTCCGGCACGACATATGCCTCAAATGCCGCTGACCCCGACACTCGTCTTGCTTGTTGCGAAGCCCCACCCTGCACCTTGGGACCTTGAGATCCTGACCAGAGCGCACCCGCGCTTATGTATTCTTTGCCTTTTTCCTTGCCACGATCCTCTCGCCGTCCCCTATTTTCGTGCGTTTGAGGTCGCGACCGCACGGGAGAAATGAACACTTCGAACGATATGGTTTGTCTTCTCGCTCTCGGACCCCGCAAAGACCCTCCAGAGCTCGAGCCAGACGCAGACACCGTCGGGGTTGGCGTACTCCGCGCACTATGCTTGTTGCGCAGCCCCTCGGAAGGTGACGAAGACTTACTGGAGTCCTTGCCATTCACCAACGTGGGTGGCATGCGCGTCATTGTATGACGGTCGGCACCGTCGTTGGACGCAGTCATAAGTCGAGCAGGCTGACTCACAGACACATTCCGCTTCGCCACCAATGCCCGAATATTCTTCAAACTCGGCGTCGGCGACTGCGGTTGCGCCTGCGCCTGAGATTGCGAAGGCACTGACCCCGCCGCCGCCGTCGATACCTGTCCGATTGGTATGTATCTCTCCTTGTCTCCCTGAGCGGACGCGTCGTGCTCGGCTAAAAAATCAACATGGAATCCTACGTTAGGGGGACAGGAACGAGAGTCAGATGGTATCGTTGGGACGACGCACTCGCACGATCAGCTGTATCACGCTTTTGAGCAAGTTCCTGCTTTTCCTTTACGGCTTGCAGTTGTTCCTGACGCACCTCGTTGAGCGCGTCGACTAGAGACATGGGGGTGCTCGGGCGGGGGACACGCGGAGGTGCAATGAATGGATGAGATGACGGGTTAGAGACGGGCCGAGTTGCCGGAGGGGGTCGAATTGGCGTCGCTTGGATGGACAATGGAGTAGGTTGACTGGACGGTGGAGGTAGGGCTTCGCTTCCAACGGTACTGGTTGAAAGTCGAACCTGCGTTGTTAAAGACGCGTCTGATGTATTGGCTATCATCGGTTGCTGCAACGGCACTGGGGTCGGAACGACTGTCCTAGGCGCCACTGACGTGGCAAAATCGTCCTGCATGGGAAGGTCTTCATCGCGATGCCCCACCTCACCAACGGTCGGGAAAGCTTCCGCGGGCGCAGATACACCCTCAGAAACGCTCTTCTTCCCTGCCTTCTGCCTCTCCTCCACATTCGCGGGTTGCTTACCAGAGGATCGCGTCATCCCATTCAGCGCTCGCGAAAAGAAAGAGTTTTCCCCTACTCCAGGCCCAAGCGGACGTTTGAATCGAATTCCTTTGTACGACGAGATGTCCGGCATCACCAGGGTCCTTGTGCGCCCAACTGGCTGCGATGTGGTTGAATGTGGGGCTGTTGGTGGGTCGGACAGCAACATCGAATCTGACAAGACGAATTGCGGCACGGTAGATGTCGATGCGAGATTCGCCACCACAGGCTGAGACAATGTGCTTCGACGCACGACCGGACCGACTCGCTCACTATCGTCCTCAATTTCTCCGCTTTCTGGGGTCTCTGGGGTAAGCGTAGGGCGCGGGGCAACCTCGCCTGGGAGCACTTCACCCTCTTCGAGTTGAATACGCGCGGAATCATCACCGCCAACAATGCCCATCGAATCAACTCGCTTACCATCCTCCTCAACTTCTCCGCGTTCAGATGTCCCTGGGGGTAGCATAGAGTGCGGGGCCACATCGTCTTCTTCGAGTTGCATACGCGCATCGTTATCGCCGCTGACGTTGGGGCCGTCCTTGCTCGGTAAACCCGCGCGCATAGACGCGTTCACATCGCCCGCCACCATATTCTCTACCATCCCCACTCTCCCCTCAGCGCCATTCCTACGTCCGCCAGAAAGTGCATTATCGCACACTTCCATGTGATCCGTCTCCCCTCCCAATTGATCCGTATTTATGTATGAATCGAGCAAAGCATCCTGCCCCACCATATCCTCATCTCTGTCTCGAACGCCCAGGTCCGCATCCCCACAATGATTAGCCTTGGAACCCGACGAAAGTGGCACCGGTAGCGTTGCCAATGAAGGCGCGATGTCAAGATCATCCCAGATCATAGGGCCATCCCGGTTGGCATCATCGCTACCAGCGTCGAAGTCAAATGGATGGTCGAAGTCATCAGGGTATGGATCGTAGGAAGGAGGTGGACGTGGTGTTGGGTCGGGCGGTCGTGGACGAGCTAATATAGGAACTATGGTTGTTGTCTGTGGTTTGGTTAGCATTGACACCATTGCACGGTCGGGCACGGATGGCGGAACTGCTGTCGGTACTACTTTAGGTCTAGAGGGAGATGGTGGTACCTCCTGAATAGACGAACGCGACGGATGGACCTCTGGATTCCCAGCTGGCCTCGGAGGCGGCGCAGCCGAACGGTTCGGCCTAGTAATTACTTCATCGTCGCTATCAGAAAGTGAAATCACCTCTGCATTCGCAGGAGGCGGCGCCCGCGGCCGGTTTGCCCTCCCCTGTGTCCCTCTCTTTAGCTTCTGCGTCATCGGAGCGCCACAATCTTCGGAACCGCTTGTGAGAACGATTGGATCACCCTTGGTCGCCGACGCGCTAGGCCTGGGACCGCTGCGTATTTTGGAGACTGTTGGAGCAGGGCGAAGAGACACCGGGTCGCTCGAGTCGCTTAATTCGATGGTGCTATCTGCCACCCGTTGCCTTGTCCTCTCTAGTGGACGGGAGCATGCGGTTTCTAGATCAATATTCGTGCGTTTTTCTATGGAGTGTGGGAGATGTAGACACGTTTGGATCAAAACGAGAGGGCATACGTTTAAGTTTGTGCTTGACACGGGTCCACGCTTGCGATTCGTCCTTCTGAGTGCCTGTATGGCCAGCCGAGCGTGTAATGATGAACACAAGAGGAATGAACATAATCAGCGAGAAAATCAAAAAGAAATGAAAAAAGGGGGAACAGAGACGTACTCGTTTCTTGCGCCTTGGTTAACAAGATCTTCGTCGACACATTGCTCGTGCGTGGCTGCACCGTACGCTTGCGCGCCGTTTCTCGTCGGCCCCTTTCTACTCTTTCTCTCGTTTCCTTTTCCTTTTCCTGTGCAAAGAGCCTTCGAACAGACTGCGAAAGCGTTCTCGAGAACTCCGACGTAGGCGTCTCGCTGGCATCCGGGCCCTCAGCTCGCAAAGGCTGTGTCCGCGATGGTCCTCCGCGTGTCGAAGGAAAAGGCTGCTTTTGCCGGGCAGGCACAGGCGCAGGCTGGGTCAACGAAGAAGCCGCATGGCCATGACGCGTTGCGCCGCTCGACGGTGAGGACGGGGGCGGCGGCAGACGGGAACCAGAAGCAGAAGCAGAACCTGCGTTTATGCTCCCGCTCCCGCTCGTACCCCCTCCCGTATCTAACCGTGGCACCTTGTGAGGTTTGCGCGTGACCAGCGACGTCCCGTCGGTCGGCGCCTTGCGTTTCGAAATAGGAGGCGGAACACCGCCAAGCCCTGACTCGTGTTCTGTTTCGTCGTCAGCCATTTCCACGTCGTCGGGGTCGATGTCGACGTCTGAATATTGGAGACTTGTTTGTATCGTTGTGGGGCTGCTGGATGCGGGATCTGTGGTATGATGATGGTGTTGAAGATGAATTCAACAAAGCTGAAGGCGATGACACATACTAGAAAGAATGGTCCAGGTCGGGCCAGGGGACACAGTACCCCGCTGTCCTGGTGCCATGGTCGCGCTCAATAACAAAGATACCACTTAAGTCTTCTAAAATTTACTGCATTTTACTACACGCGAACATCAAGCTAGTTCATCTTTCCAAACAAGGTATTACTTCCATCCTTTATGCAGGTACCTCAAGAATCAAAGTTCGATATCGTCCATAGTATCATTCGCCCCAAAACACACGCTTACTCTCCCGCAAACAGACGAATGAGTAAATATGCAGTCGAGCCGAGGAAACGGATGACTACGGGCATTTTCAATACTTCAATCACAAAACGGCGTGATCACTCACAGGCTAATCCTGCGACGGAGAACAAGATAAAGGACATGTAACCGTTCACCGCTGTCGATGCGCTGCCACTCCCTGCCTTGGGTGTCGCCGAACTAGATCAAGCACGACGATCAGCTTATGCAAAATACCAGCAAAAGACAACTTTACACAACAATGGCGGCTAGCAATGCCTACATGGATCCGTTAGCAAACGATGCCTACCATGCGCAAATGAAAAACAAACGTTGCTTAGCGTCCAAACCATCAACACCTACAAAGAATCAACTACGTGCTCGATAGTGCCAGCCACGGACTCACATTCGTTCGAAATGTTTTGTAGTAATCCTCTTGCTGCGTCGCTGGATCCACTTTCTTTTCTTCCTTCGGCGCTTTCGTAGACAACACGTGTATTGCGTCTTCGTAGGCAGCATTGATGTCCGTCTCCGCGGTAGGCACGGCGACCTCTACCTCGTTCTTGTTTGCACCTTTACCAACAGAAACAACAACTCCGAGGTCAGTAGAAACCTTGTTATCGCCTTTTGTGCCCCATGAGACGTCGTGCACGTTGGCAAACTGACAAGATATCTAAGTGACCCATTTCAGGTATAATGACTAAGATAGAACGCACAGCGTATACGTTCAGGACCGCGATATATGACGGGGCCATTAAAAGGTATTGAAGGAACGAGGTGATCATGTGCCATGGCTCAAACTACGGCTGCTGTCAGTCATTACCGTATCATGAATGAGATGTAAACTCACAAATAAGAGCGACGATATAATATAAAGTCCTAATGTAGCCGCCAGAGAGAGAATGATGTTTCGGAAAATCGAGTTCGTAAGGAAATCGCTGGCTTGAACGGCTCGACCCTCTGAATGAGCAACGCTCTCGACCCCTTCGTAGGCAAGAAGGAATGCTGCGACCTATTACACGAGTCAGCACGAATTCAGCAGAATAGTATATATGCGGAACAGACAGTCATGTAAATCGTGATTAAACCAAAGCCAACGAAAGCCAAGGTGTATGCCCACTTGGCACCCTGTGGTCGATTGCCAAGGGAAAGTAGGAAACAGGTGATAAGTAGGCCCAGATAAAAATAATTAAGAATCAGGTTGACATAGTGCACGCTGGAGATGTAATCTTCTAACGCGTTTGTAAGGATAGCAAAGGCAATGTAGTAGTTTCCCTGCGTATGATCCGCGTCACCAGAAGTATTGGAGAAAGTAAAGAGACGACACATACGAGCGAGAACCAGGAGAATACCAAGTTATAACATTGGTAAACCAGTTCGATGTGTATCCAAAACTTGCGAAGGAAGGTATGTGACGAGCGATAGATGTAATGGAAATGAAAGGTACTGTGGACTGCGGCGAAGAACGAACCATTAAGCCAACGCCGACGCTGCGATATCAACTCTGGAACCTGATCCGGGACATCGGTAACAGCATATGCTGACTTGACATAGTGCAGAATCCATGAGCCTCCGCGCTTTGAGACTAACTCCCAGCATAATATCTGACAAATCTATGAATAATTGAATCATGACAAGCTAGCCACTTACCCGATCCTCGGCAAGATACATGTTAGCAGTGAAAATGTCTGCACCAGCGCCATGCATCTTCTCCCCCAAAAAGTACTTCTGCAACGGACCTTCTCCCTTGGAGTCGTTCTGGAGGGCAATGTACCGATATGCACTGAAAGCACCAGGTAACACTGTAATATATCCAAACACGCTCTCCAAAGGTTTATCCAGGATGTTGGACATCTTGTACTCAAAGTTTTGTGCTGCAACAAGTGGGTTCAGGAGGTATTGTCCATACTTGCCCTTGAGTGCCACAATCTCTCCGCAAGCCCCGCCAACGTTGGAATTGATATCAAATGCTTTCCAAAGATGATATATAGAAGTGGGTCCGGGCATCGTTCCAACGTCGAGCAGTACACAGACATTGGGTTGGAGGATGGGCCCAAAAGCGTTGAAAAACCAGCGGTGCGAATTAAGTTTCTTCTGGTTCTTTTCCTTGAGGCAGAAAATAAGCTGAACAGGGATTACACCCTTCTCAGCACCCTCAATCTTCATCGAAGGTGTGACAGAGACTACACTGAGTCAGGATATGTCGTAGACAGCACGCATGCAGGCTTACTCTGAGTGGTATACTCGTAGATGTGGGCTGTCACGGGTTTTCCATTGACGATATTCTTGTGTTTTGTCAGCGGAGTCCAGGATACCAGCGGACTCACATACCTTGGCTATTCCCTCTTGATACGCACCCATCGTAGCTATGACACTCAGGGTCCGGGAATTGATCTTTTGACGCCCGTCACTGACGATGCACACCACGACCTTTTTCCAACCATCTTTACCCCACGTCTTACTCCGGTCTCGTTTACACAGATGAGCGATATTCTTGATGACACCATGCATCGACCTGCAAAATAACTCTTCGTCCTCGTTGTACATCGTCATGACGATAAACAATTCCGTGCGTCGGGGTGGATCATAGTGAACCTGCCTCAAAGTGAACCCGGTGTCCTTGAAGTCATTAGGATCGCATGTCGCTGCCGAGTATCGCATGTGGGTAAATTCGCGTTCGTTGCGCAAGGCACACATGTCAAGCAATTTCGAGGGTACAGCAGAGTCGAGGACGAAGTTGCCATGAAAAAGCTCTACTTTTTTGAGCGTCTTGTACCGCCGTGGAACGCGTTGTGGTATCCGTCCATATCGGATGTTGCTTTCAGGTGGGAGGTCGTCGGCGTCTACGACCTCGTAGCCACTGGTCAAGGTGGAACGCGAGTAATGGTTTCCTCTCTGAAGAAGCGGGATATCCCCTGTATCTATGTCGTCTTCTTGGCCATGATAGGAGGATTGTCCATATTGCGACTGCGGACGGGGAACAGGAGTGCGTGATTGTTGACCATCATATGGGCTGAAGGTTGAGCTGGGGAAGTCATTACCGGGGTGCGGTGGGGAGGTGACTGGTGGGACGATAGAGTAATTTTCTTGGAGAGGATAGCCCTCTTGGAGTTGTTGTTGCTGTTCGAATGGGTCGGGCAGCTGGGGGTCCGCAGTATCCTGGAAAGGATCTGGGAGGTGATAGGGCTGGTTGGTATCATGTTGACCTGGCTCATATCTCGCTGGATATTGCGACCCATACTGGGGGTATTGCGACCCATGCTGATCGAACGGGTCCGGTGTGGTGCCAGGTTGGGTTGCGTAAGGGCTGTATCCGTCGTTATAATGGCTATATCGTGCCTCGTCCGCCTGGTATCGTTTGTTGAACCCTCGCAGACAATTAACAGACATTTCCGCTCACCTCTGGGTATCTGGACATGTCTGTGCGTTCTACGACGTCGGGGACGCAGCAAGAGTGGTATTTATGAGTCGTGTAGGTTTGACAGGTGGCTGTGCTCCGGAGTAGTTTATCCGCAGCCTAACAACTTACAGCCTTTTCACAACTGAAACAAAGTTGGTGGGTGAACTTTGGGAGGACAAGCCGAGTGAGATTGTCTATGTTATCAACGTTAAATGTCTGCATATTCATACTCTCGCAGACGCACAACTGCTTACAAGTTGCAGATGTCATGACAGTCATGTACAGCCTGATTCTATGTGTTTTTAAACTTTGTTTGAACCCTCAAGGCCTCACAGCTTAGACTGGACCATGGACCAGTCCGTCCAAAAGAGATATCAGTCAAGCTACACACTTCCTACTATGTGTGATTGGTTGAAATACCGAACCCCGGTAACCATCAGACCAATGACGTTTCAGATCCAGTTGTTGACCCTCTCATGTGGCGCATCTCTGGTTGTCAACCACCATCATGAAGAAGGTATATATCAGTCCACTCCAAACCTATGTGATGGCTCTAGTGCCGCGCATAATTTAACAAGGAAGACGGCGAACGCAATATGAAAAACCTGCCAGCTGACTAAATTGTTTGGCTGCCTCACATACGGTTGCAAGTTAAGGCCTAGGATGGTAGGTCTTTGACTCACCCACCCTTCCATGAAACAGTGCCATTGCGTTTGACAGTTACCTTGATGCCTAGTTTTCAAGTTGCATCGTCAGGGTGGCAGGAACTCAATGCTATTTAGGAAATTTATTGCTCGCGCAGGTTGATCTTGAAGCTCAATCATCGTGACATGTATTCACATAAATACCGCTGTCCTTCCCACTAATATCATTACCATCTGTCTCCGATGAAGGCTTTGTCGCTGGCGGAATTTCTATTTCTTTCTCTCTCATTTCATTTCGTTCAGAGTCTTTCCCCACAGTACTCGT
>JBBPMR010000782.1:0-14743 GCA_038090415.1 Rossbeevera mucosa | reverse complement strand
CCTGGGTGTACCTGTAGTCGCGCTGACCATCTTGTCGCTTGGCTGGTACTGGTGGTGCAGGTGCAGGTAGGACTGGCGTGGATGGAACTGAGCTGGAGGCTGGCTGGGCTGGTTGGATGAGTTCTGGACGTGGTTTGTAGTATTCCATGGTTGACAGATATTTCCCACAGCGTCTAGTATATATCAGTCATGTCATCGTCAAGTCCTGAGCATGGCCCAAATTCAGTTCCCATTATCGGTAGAGACACTCGCCGCCATCAACGACGACCTCCGCCCGCTCGACCCGCCAGACATCCTCCGATGGGCACTCACACATATCCCCCATCTCTTTCAGACCACCGCGTTCGGTCTAACGGGCCTCGTCGCCATCGACATGCTCTCCAAGATCGCACCCTCACCCGCGGACCAACCCCCGCTCATCTTCCTTGACACCCTCTACCACTTTCCCGAGACATACGCACTCGTTGCAGAGGTCGAACAGCGGTACGGAATCAAGGTGAACGTATTCAAGCCCGAGGGATGCGACACCGTCGCAGACTTTGAGAGCAAGTTTGGACAGCGATCTTGGGAGCGCGACGAGGACACGTACGATTTTACGGTCAAGGTTGGTCGATCGTGCAGGATGGTGTGTCGTTTCTGACCCTTATATTGCAGGTTGAGCCTGCGCAGCGAGCGTACAAGGCTTTGGACGTTCGTGCAGTCATTACCGGTCGCCGAGCATCTCAAGGCTCGGATCGTGCGTCTCTGCAGCCGCTAGAGGTCGATGCGACTGGCCTTGTCAAACTCAACCCCTTGTTTGCCTGGAAGTTCGATCAAGTAGAGGAGTACATCAAGACGAACAATGTTCCACGGAACAAGCTCCTCGATCAGGGATATAAAAGTGTCGGGGACTGGCACAGCACGGTCAAGAGTGGACATGGTGATGGGGGAGAGCGGGCCGGTCGCTGGGCAGGCAAGGAGGAAAAGACGGAATGCGGACTACACAAGGACTACTTTGCGATGAAAGCTAAAGCCAAGGTTGTGTTGGATCGTCATAACTGTGTCTCTGGAACTAATCTATATACAGGCCGCGGCAGCTGCACAGGGAAAAGAGGCATAGAAATTCGTCGGATGCAGAGTTTGTAGAAGATGGAATGATATTACAATGTTTGTGTCGACAAGTTCGGCCGCATCTCTCAGCTTTGTTTCTAGATTTCTCTCAGTCTAGCACTACGTAAGTCGCAGGGAAATTGCAAAGTAACACCACCGACACCATTACACTGAGAAAGACTAAGACAGAACAAATGCGTATGGCAAACACATTGTAAAAGGAACATAGCTCAAGGGAATCGAGCAGCATGTAAAACATATCATAGACATACCCGTATTGGCACATGAGCCAGTATTTGACAATGAGGGGAAAGGAAAACGAAAGCATGACGAAATATGGACACTAGTGTACAGCATTGAAGGCGGAAGGAGTAGGAGTAGGAGAGTAAATCCTTGGGTAACTTATTTCTTCTGTTCAATCTTGGATTAAGCGTAGGGGTTGACACTGTACACTTTGATGACGGGGGGACTCTTGGTCAGATCTGCTGTCACGATTACCTGGCAAACAACGTCAACGACATCAACCCCAAAACTTGCTTATTACTTACCGGAACCGTCATTAGTTCCCTGATATCCTGGATCTTGTGGCCCGATGGGGTCGTCCTCAAGCCCTCAAACACCGGCTCGACCTTCGCGGCCGAAATAAGGCGTTGTTTCGACGTCTCCGTCTCTCTTACAATCTCTTCGTCCCGCCCAAGCACGATCTCATCTTCCTCAACATCGTCCTCGTCGAAAAGAGCCTTCTCGTCATGGAAGGAACGTGATGCTACCTCCATCTTGGCAGCGTGTGCCTCGGCATTCTGCTTGACTTTCTTCAAGTGTTCATCGTCGCTATTTTCTGCAAGCCAAGTGATGACATCCTTGCCGGACCAATAAATCTGAAGGGTATGACTGTGCTCATCGTATACATGGTTCTGAGTGAACGATTAGCATGCGTGTAAACAAGTCAATGAATTGCCCAGCTCACATCGATAGGCATCTGGTCTACGTGGACTCTCTTTTCGATGCCAAATTCAGGAACCAGTACGTCAAAGGCAGCATCGAGTACATTGACAACCTGAGCCTGTCGGATAACCGGCCCATAACGCTGTGTCAAGTCCGAGATAAAGGCGCAGAGGAAAAGGTGGATGGACTGCTCCTGCGCCAGCTTCGCGGAGTCTCGTTTACTGGGAAATAATCAGCAAGGTCGACTACAGATGATCTGGCTACATACATGTTACATTGCTGAGCGATTTTCGCAACGGCATCCCTGTCCATGGTAAACTTCGGGTCGCCTGTGGATACGAAATCAATTGCCATAATATAATGGCCCTTGTCCCACTCACTTCCGCCTTGGAGAACAGATTCAAGCTGACGATGTACCAAAATGTCGGCATAACGCCGAATAGGTGAAGTGTAGTGCGTGTAGAGAGGGACATTCAGGGCGTAATGTCCATACTTGGCGATATCCAACATCCCAGCACAGAAATATTTGGCACGTTGAGTGGCTTTGAAAAAGAGGAGTTCGAGTACAGTCTGAGCAGCGGGATTGGTGATTGCATCAAAGGACTTCATGATAATCCCTGGGGTGGAAGTGTCTATCTCCACGGCCAGACGCCTGGCACGTTCGGAGAAGAGATTCTACCAAGTACTGTGAGGACGAAGAAGCATAGAAAAGAAAAGTACAATACCAGACGCCTTTCAATAGGAGAATCGTGTCTACGGAGAAGGGCTTGTTCAGGGAGGTGAACGGCGATCCGCTGAGCGATGGCGATGTTGGTCAAGAGCATAAACTGGAAAGATCACTTGAGCCTTGATAGCAATCTGGGTCAGAGAGTACATACCTCCTCGACCATGTCATTGGCGGCATTACAGTCGGCTTGTCCACAATCCACGGGAAGGCCGTTCCCGTCCAACGTGAACGACAGACGTGAGGAGGAGAGCGTCAAGGCGCCGTCTTGAAGACGCCTGGCACGAAGTTGGGTTGCGATATTGTGCAGTGCTCTCACATCCCGCTCAATTGCGGCTGCACTGTGTTCCGGTGACACAGAGAGAGAGCCCAATGGCCGTCCATCGATCGCCTTCTGTGCATCGGTATAGGATAGCTTTGCTGCGGATCTTGTGGAAGGTGTTAGTACATTAGCATTAAGGAACCTATAACCACTCACTTAATTATTGTCTTCCCAAACCACTTACTGACCACCTTCCCGTCCGCTGTCACAGTAAAGATAGCAGAAAAGGCCAGGCGTTCAACGCCGGGAGTAAGGCTGCACACCTCCTCACTCAGAATAGGGGGCAGCATCGGCACCGCCCTTTGAACGAGGTATACGCTTGTAGCTCGCTTGCGGGCATCGCGATCAAGCGCAGTGTTCGGCTTTACGAAGTAGGATACGTCTGCAATGTGAACGCCGATGTCGAAAGTACCATCATCGTTTTCCTTGATGGACAAAGCATCATCCAAGTCTCTAGCCGAACTCGGGTCGATAGTGAAAGCCAGTTCCTGGCGCAGGTCCTTGCGGATCTCGTACTCTCTCTCAGGAACACTGATATATGGTGTGAACAGTAGTTACAGGGCTGAGAAAGAATAACGTACGTCCAAGGAGTGGGAGGGAGGCACTTGAGAACGCTCTCGGAGAATTCTTCGGTAGGGAAGTTGCAATCCTTCAATAAAGCGCTAGTCTCCACTTCAATGTCCCCAATTGGACCAAGTTCCTCAGCCAGAGTACCAAATGGATGAAGAGAAGAAATGGGCTACACTTAGTGTTAGTTAAAGGCAGGATCTGAGGCCTCGAGGACGCACGTGACGTTTGATGCAAGCAACGAAAAGCTTATTGGCATATATCTCGGAATTCTGAACGAAATCCGCAGGTGCTTGTTCAGTGGGAATGGCGATGAGAGGCACACGCTTGTCAGTTGGCTTGAACCAGACGATCTTGGGACGTTCAATCGGGCCACGTCGTGGTTCATCTCCGCGATCACCCTCTCGCTCTCGGCGTTCAGCTTCCTGCTTCTCTTTCGTAGCCGCAGAGGATGGGCGTAGAAGCCCCAGTGTCCCGGAAAAGAGCTGTCCGGGCATGCGTTCGACGACTGCTACAACGTGTCCGGCGAACTGCGGCTTGACTTCATCTGTGACCCTAAGGAAAGTGTCAGTGCGATTGAAAACTATATCATCAAATTTATCGCACTCTTCATCTTCGAACAACATCAGTCCCTGGCCTTCTACTTCAACATCATCCTTCTTCTTGTCGTCCTTACGGCCCGCACTGGTCTTCAAGTCGTAGGCGGAATTCTCTTCCTTCTTGCGCTTCTTCTCTTCCTTCTCCTTCTTCGTTCCCCACACTTCATCGACATCGAGAAGTTCGACAGCGACAATATCTCCCTCCAAAGCACGATTACGGTCTTTAGAACCACAGATATAGATGTCGGCATCGAGGACCTCCGTAGCAACATACGCATCCGACCTATTACGCTTGTTGACGCGAAGGATGCCCACAACTAGCTTTCCTGCAGCCAAGAGGGGCGGAAGAGAAGCTTGAGGGAGATACGGAGCGAAAAGAGATTTGCGTTGCGGCTGATTGGATTGTTGTTGCAGTTGGGACTGGAACTGTTGCTGCTGCTGCTGCAAAAGGCTTACTCCGCCCATGCCCAAGCCCATCATGTTGGCAGCCATCATGTTTGGCAGCATGTTTGGGAAAGAAAATGAAGGCATCTTGTGATGATGACCGCCGGCGGCGGCACGGAACTGTTGCAAGCTTTGCAGCTGAGCCTGTGCTTGCGCGAGATCAGCAGCAAAGGCGTTGTTGCCTTGGATCACACCACCATCTGTACCGGATAGGTTAGGCAAGTCTAACTTGGTAAAAGTTGGTACGTACTGATTCTCCAACTAGAATCAGCTCGGGATGTCGTGCGCGAGTGGCCCCCGAAGGGTGAAGTAAAACCATCCTCTAAACCGTCCTGACCACTGAACGGGAAACTCACAGAACCGACGCTGTTCTGAGGAGTGGTAGACTTGTTGACAACGTTGACGCTATGTCTTCTTCCATGGCCACGAGGTAAGCCAGACGGCTGAGAGTCAGGGCTAATGCCAAGGTTCACCATAGAGTTGAACTGGCCCATCGGAGAGAAATTGGTGTTCCCTCCTAGGCTTGCGGGCAAATTGCTTTGAACACGTCTATGCCTATTTGGTGCAAGACCAGGTGTTTGGAGAGAAAGAACCGGATTGGAAGCTAGTTGTTGTTGGTAAAGCGCTTGTTGTTGATGTTGAAGAGCCTCTATCTGGTTTTGGATAGCAATCTAGAAGAAAGGGGTCAAGACGATAAGAATGATATACACAAAACACACTAAGCGCACCTGCTCGGCCATAATGCCGCTAATGTCGTTCTCTGGCATCCTGTGGGTCTGATCAAAACCTTCAGAATTTGCACCCTGCTGTGGGAACCGGAAGTCGACATCTTCGTTGAGTGGTTCCATAGGCACATTGGAGCTCGTTCGTCGGCGAGCTCCAAACATGAAGTTTGGGGCGAGCTGGGGACGTCCAGTGGGACCAAGGACATCCTGGTCCTGTTGGGCGGCCAAAGCGGCGAATCGGGGAGCCATGAAACTTTGGGACTGCGAGCGAGGCTGATGGCCAGGGTTAGGGAAGAAACTCTCAGGCATCTCTCCGTCTTCGTAGGATGCGCCTGTTCCATCCTCCACATCTTCGATCATCGCACCGAGGTGAGGGGAGAAAGAATTGAAATTTCCAGAGAGAGCTGATGCACCGAGCGATGCAGCCTTACGGTGCCGAGCAGCATCTTGCAGGGTGGAAGCGGGAAAAGCCGAAGCACCGGGAAGAAAAACGGGAGCGCCGGCAGGAAGGTTAGAAGTTGGAACTTGTGGAGCGTGCATGGAAGCAGCGAGTGAGTTGTTGGTGGGGGATACTTGGTTGGGAGTGGTGGTCTTGAGATCGTCGATGACGCGTTGGAGTGAGGACAGTGCATCGCTGGACTCCGGGGCAGAGATAGATGGAGGGGCGGGGACGGGAGAAGAAGATTGACCCATCGCAGTCCGATCCTTGGCAGCACTGCTCCGGCTCGCCTGTGAAGAGGGTATGCGGTTGCGATTATTTCCATTGCGTTGACCGCCACCGGTTTGACCCTTGTTGCGAGGCACGTCGGACCTCTTGGCGTCTGCGGGTTTCTTGCTAGTGTCGGAGCCAGATTCTGCACCACCTGCTGCGGTGGAGGGCTTCCTGTTCCCGGAGGGTCTTGGAGCGCCTGGAATATTGCCCGCAGCAGAAGAAGGTCTGGCGTTTGATGGCGTCCTCTTGGAACCACGGGGGACGTTGGACGACTTTTTGGAGTCGTCTTTGAACTGATTTAGAGCGGATTCGTCTGTCATGTCGTGCGTAGCGTTACAGGGATCTGGGCGTTACAGGTTATATCTGGGTGAGAAGGGCAACGTGGTCAACGCAGAGGCCACGAAAGGGACTAAATGCTAGGAACCTAGTAGTAAGAGCGTGGTTGTATGCTGGAAGGCTTGCCCTGTAGGGCTTGTGAGGGGATTATGGAGGTGAATGCCGCGTGCAGGCGTGGATGGATTTTTACTAGTTGTCGTCTCAAAAGACCGTCTCAGTCACTCGTCGTTTTCTCGCTCGCTATTTTCCCACGCTTACGCTTCCCGCAGCCGTCCGGTGGATAGCCATATGTAATTATGACACACATCTACATAATCCTTCAAGCACCCGTGAGCTTGTCTATGATCGCGGAAGTGTACTCCTTCGTGTTCGCCTTCCCGCCGAGGTCTCCCGTGATCGTCTTTCCCTCAGCGATCGTCTGCAGATCAAAGTCAATATCCCAACGGATGTGTGCTATCCGATCGCCACTTACATCGAGAGTCGCCTTCTCGATCTTCGCTGCGTGCTCGTTCAGGTTCATGTGTCTGCAACGAGGTACGTCGGATCAACAGGGATGCCCGCCCTATCGGAACTTTAACGTACCTCAGCATCATCAAAGAAGACAACAGAAGGGCCGTCGGATTAGCTAATCCCTTTCCTATGAACTAACGTGTCAGTCGACAGCCATCCGAAGTTCACGAAGCTGACACTTGCCTGCGATGTCGGGAGCCGAACCATGTACAGCCTCGAAAATAGACGCATCCTTCGGAAGGTTAAGTCGCGCCTAAGATAACCTGAAACACCGCATACCCGTCCAATGTTGCCAGAAGGCGTGAGACCGAGACCTCCTATCAAACCGGCACACATATCCGACAAAATATCACCGTAAAGGTTAGGCATGACCATAACCCGATTCGAATATGGCTCCGGATTTTTCACGATCTGTCCCAGCGATCACCCGACTGTCACATCTCTATCGTGTGACAAAGCGTACCTGCAGACAAACGCGATCCAACAAATCTTCGTCGTATGTGACATCCGGGAAATCTTTTGATACCTGTCGGCAAGCCGATAAGAACATACCATCTGACATTTTCCTGCCCAAATCAATACGCAATCCAACACGTTGCCGTCTCAGCTTACATGATGTTGGCCTTGTGGACCGCGGTCACTCTTTTCCTTCCACTAACTTGCGCGTAGTGGAATGCATATCGGGCCACTCGCTCCGATGCATCATAGGTAATGAGTTTGATGGACTGAACAACTCCGTCGACGATCTAGATTCTCCACGTAAACGGGGAGGCGTCTTGAATACCAAAGTCATGTCGTACCTCATGTTCAATACCCGAGTATTCACCCTCGGTGTTCTCACGGATAAGAACAGTGTTGACATCGTCGTAGGGTGTCTTGAACCCCTTGATCGAGGCACACGGACGAACATTAGCAAAAAGGTTGAACGTCCTGCGAAGCGTCAAGTTGAGGGAGACATGGCCTTTGCCAACTTGTGGAGGATGAGTTCATGCACGCAATAATCGGCAGTCTAGCTCACTCGGTGTTGCCAATGGGCCTAGATCGTATTCAACACACGAGGAACTCGGACGGTTCTAATGGACACACCTTTCAGAGCCACGGTGTTCTTCCTGACAGAATTGATTGCCGTGTCCGGAATAACAGTTTTACCGCCCTTCAACACGGGTGTGACGCTGACTTCCTCCCATTCGATAGGGACCTATTCCGAAGTGAGCCCAATAAGAGCGCGCACGTGTTGTACACCTACATTAGCAGCAGAGTAAATATCTTTGACTGATTCGCTGATTTCCGGACCGATGCCTAGACTCGATGTTAATGCATGTCTATCAGAATTGCACTCGCAATATCCTGACCGTCACCGGGGATGAGAGTCACCGTGTATTTGCCCTAGAAGAATGTCAGAGAAGCGCACAAGAGCCACGACGTGCTACTCACACGAGCACCCTTGTTTCCAGCAAACCCACTGGTGGGAGTTGCAGACGCGTATCGCCTATAGGACTGGGAAAAACGTAAGTTGTTGCCGCGCCGAGAAGAAGTGGACTGCTACCTGAGGACACTTCCTCGCGAAACTGGTGATGGACCTATTGGCGAACATTGTCAACGCAAAGAAAAGGGAAGGAGTCAAAAAAACTGTTGTGAGCGAAAAGTCTATATCTATGCTTGGACACGCCGGGTATACACGGAAGCTGTCCAACGTGGAAGACCTTTCCGTCGCTATTTCGGGAAGTCGCTCAGATCGGATCAAGTGTGAAGTCTACTTGGACATGTCCTAGCGACGCGGTGATCCGGTAACAGGACGAGTAATATACAGTGAGGGTATGAATTCAGAAACATTAGCCGCTTAATAGTCCGTCCAACTGCTGTCGGTACTGCTCCATCGTCCTCTCCATCTCTTCGTCCTCTATCTGATCTTGCGCAGACTAGGGTTTTCCAAGTTAGCTGTCCACTGTATAAGCAGATATCATATCAGACTCACCGGTAGTTCCGCTCCCACAGTGCCCGCTTGCCCGAGCTTGCCGTTCGTAAGCTCGAACAGTACCTTGTCTACCTCAGCGTCCGCCTCCTCCTCTATCTCCTCTTCTTCGTTCATCTCCAGCGTGTCTTCGAGCATCTCCTCCATTATACCAGCCTAAGTGACCGACTTAGCAGCTGTACCCATAATACAGAGGATGCCATACCTTCGTCATCTCCATGCTCATATCGCGCATGACATGACTAATTTGCGGAAGTTTGACAAGCGAGTTAGAGAGCTTCATAATCTCTGTAGACTTTTGGAGCGTTCCAGTGACTTTCAGCATCGCTAAGGGGCATTCAGCTTCGAGTTCGAACCCTAGCACATGCCCGCTCACCGAGTTGTTGCGTCAGCTGTATCCCGATGGAACCCAAGCGCGCCTTGCTGACCGTTAATCGATCCTTTTGCTTCTGTGTTCGCACGATTTCCCTGGCAAGTATCCGCGCAGACTTGACGTCTCCCTTGGTTGCGAGTTGTTTGACCGTCGTCCGCGCCTTGGAGGCCGCTACGTCTAGCTGTGGTGTAGATCTCGGGTGGACTGCTGCGTGACGTGTAGGAATCGGCGATGCTGACCTGTCTCATCTCTCTATCCAATTGTCGGCTCTCCGCACGCAATTTACCCTGCCATGCTCGCACTTTTTCTTCTGGAGTTGGCCCGTACAGAAAGCGGTTGATCGACTGCATGGGCATGGGCAATGGGAGTGACGGTACACCAGTCCCAAAATAGATATGCTCGGCCACATTTGCCGAACGACAAATACCATTGTTTTGACTCGGACCGTGGACCATCAAACCGGAGGCCTCAAGTGCGAGATTGGCTGGTACATCATGTTCTGCGCCCTCTAGGATGAGCGGACAGCTTCGCGCATAACAGCTCAAGTGAAGGAACATCCATCCGGTAGACGAACACGGTGATCCCTCAGGACCTGGGGACGATCGAGATGTCAAGTAACCCGATCATATACAGTTTCACTGGAGCGTGAACAACAAAAAGTTGTTTGAGGCAGCGGACCCCGAGAGCCTCATCTTGATTGACCATATCGTCGAACGGGATGATGCCATCGCATAGTAACTCTGACGTTCAATCGAGTCCTTCGATCCTTTCAGAAGATACAGTCTATTAGGATACATAAACAAACAAACTCGAGCAGGTAGGAGGCATATTGGAAAACTGCTGCAACATTGAATAGCTAATGCGGACACATCAAAGTGTGTTTGGCTCATACAATAAATACCTCCATAGGATCCAGGTTATGAAAATCGAAATCTGTCACGTCGTCAAAGATAACTGACCTGCATCATCCATCAGAGGGTTCAGTTCCTGACGTCCAGAAACATAATAACCACACCTCAAACAGCCTAAATGGGAGGTCCCATCTTGATCTGGCTAACAAGATTCTCCCAGTAGCTCCAATCCCCATCAGAATTCGGGATTAGGTTTGGGTCGATGGGTGGTGGCACATTAGCATTAGTGCCTACCCAGCCAGTGAAGTCTGCACTCCCAGGTCCGCCCCAGGAGAGCGCAGGCATGCCTGTCGGCCCATCTGTTATGCCTTCATTGAACGTACTGCACCAGTGATCCAGTAATGACTGAGCCGCGGATTCCTCTTCTCCACTTGGGCTGTTTGTCCCCGCCGGCGAGTTAAGCGTTCCCTCAGTAGAGGCAGATTGTTGCAGACGTTGTACAGCGGGAGAGTGCGTAAAGGGGGAAGCCGGGTATAAGCTTGGAGATGGAGTAGTCGTCAGAACGGAAGAAAACGGGGATTGTACATGATGTGGGACCGTGGATGCCTTTGAAGGCGGATGGGAGTCAATTGCAATCTGATCCGTATTAGCCGTGTTTTCCGCGATCTGGAGTGCACGGTTTTTAAGGAATTCAATAATCTTGAGCTCCCGACGAGTGGTCTCATCCAGGTCGCGGACGCCCTCATGATCCTTTAAAAAATCGTCCAAGATAATGTGCATCATATCTGCGTCCTTCCCGTGTGGATGCAGAACCAGATAAATACCACTAATCATCGCTGTCTGAAATTCTCTGTATGCGTTATGAAGTGATTCACGTTTCTCTTTTGGTATTTTCTCGCGAAAAGCCCTGCGAACTTCAAAGTCCTTGATGGCAGACTCGAAGCATGCAACCCGCGACCGTAAGTAGCGGTCGCTGCTCAGTCTACGGAGCAAATAAGGTCGGTGGAGGCTAATCCGTACGAAAAGAACCTCCGTGACAAGTAGGAATCGGTGGACGGGCAAGAAATGCATTTTTTCATCAAGGGAAGTGTCCGGCTCCAATGCAAAATGGGGTGGTAGAGCAGAAACAAACTTCAGGACGTCATCATCAAGGGCGAGGACCTCAGAGTAGTGACTAGGGGTGTTGACTTTCTGGAAATGATGAACCATTCGGCCGATGACCGAGGCTAACTGATGGCGAAGAATGACAAAAGTCATGGCTGTAGGATTTGACAAAGGAGGTGGATTACGAATGGCAGCGGGAGAGAAGTGATCGTCGACGTTAAGCGGGGGTAGAGTGCATGTATAGTCGTCTTGAATTGCATTGGGTCGACCGAGAACAAGGGCATAGGAACGATCTGCGTGATACAGATACGACCTATACAATCATTAACATAATACAACGAAACATGCCCAAAACATTTTACCAGATACGTCTGCGGTTTTCAACCTGGGCCGGATCCAATCCCTGGGAGATGTCAGTAAGTACAATTGTATCATACGAGGTTGACTAACCCTTGGCGCGGCGTCTCGATGCAAGCCCAGGGCCTGGGCAGTCCGTACAGCTGCACCAAGCTGGCTCCAACACTCTGTGATTCGACGATCAAATGTCAAAAATCGGGCGCTCTGCCAACATGTCAGGACAAACCGTGAGAAATAGAAGAGCGAATAAGCTCACCAATAAGCGGGTCAAAACAATATCTAGCGAATCGGGCTGAATTGCTGCTGCGATGAGAAGTGACCGTCGTGCTCCTCGGGGTTTCAGAAAAAAAGAAAAAATAACAACAAGGTAGAACGTACAAGACCAGTAATACCTAAGTGAAGTCACCCTCCTCGTACGCAAATCGCCAGCAAGATGTTCTGGGGCAAGTCGTACGGAAATTGCTAGGACAACAAATAGGAGGGGCAAAAAGCGCGCATCATTGGTATTGGCGCCGACGCCGTTTGCACAGAGAGAAGTATATGCCGCACGGAAGTCTTTTTCGCACACAGGGTACCGTGTCCAATTTCTACGAAGGTCGTTTCGATCCAGAAGCAACGAAACATGAAATCACACTCACATAGATGTAAAGTAATGATCGATTAGTACATCCGAAAATCGCTGGGGGGGAAGTTCCTGAAGTAGTTCCGATATTTTATGTGGAGATACCCCACACTCTTGCACCAGGCTCTTCAGGTTATCGACAGCGGACGGCTCGGAATCTAGTCGTACTGATTCTATGAGAGCAGGGCCCGCGAGCGCTGCTTTGTGGTCGACATTATAAGCGCCATTTTGCGTAGTACAAGAACTCTTGAGGCCAGCATGATGATGATTAGGGTCCCACTGCTCTTGGTGAGAGCTGGCAACTACGACATTTGCCAACTAACGAGACACGTGTCAGATATGGGATCAGAAAAAACATCGAAGCATTCACTTGCTCCAATACGGAAGCCGGTGCAACACTACCAGAGGCGCTGTTGCCATACCACTTTCCGCTCTGAAAGGTACCTCCGCTAGGATCCTGTTCGTCGGTCAGTGAACGACTATCCTCATCAGGACCTTCAGAACTAGGGTGATTTCCGTCACAAGGTGGAGCGGGAGATGCAGAGCCATGAAAATATTGGGGGAGCGCAAGCTCGATGATATGTTCTAGCCTTGCCAATCGTACGTTTAGATCTTGTTCTGTCTTTCCCGGTGTATATGCTTTACAAAGTTCCGGGACTTTTCGGGCAACGCACTGAAGCTTCTCGTCAACGACAAACTAAGGTACGGGCGTAAAGTGAGTCGTACATGAGAGCAGGGGATCTGGCGATCACACTAGGGAATCATGATAAGCAAAGGCCGTGGTGGATAGAGATTTTTAACTACCTTTTGCTTGCGCCGATGACATTCTCCGCAAGAAAAGCTGAGGTATCGGTGAGAAGCGGTATATGAGTAAGCTATGGCGACGACATACCTCACTCTGGTGCGAGGTTTCTTTGCATTAAAACTTGAGGAGTCGTCATCCTCGGTCTTGCGTCTCTTCAGGGTGTTGTGCTCGGATGCTAGCTGAGTACCTTTGGCCATTTATCCGTCCTCGTGGATCGGAGTCAAGATACATGAGATCCGGAATTCGTTGAGATTCCGCCCGATCACGTGATCTATACACTTGTTGATCATCATGTCCGATGAGCCAGAGTGGAAAAGGACAACTTTATCGCTCGAGAGACCGTACAAGGATGACAGCGGTGTACGGATCCCTGTATTGCTTGACATCACACAGGAAGGCGAGCAAATCGTCGAGCCGTATGCGTTCTGCCTCCTTGGCGCGCTCTGGCTGACCTTGAAGTAGGATCGAAAACCCTACCACAGTCCTCGGCGAGAACCTGCACCGGATATTTGTCGAACGAGGAGTCGACTTTTTCGAGCGCCAAGACCAACTGCCCATAGGTGACACGCTCGTCGCACCACCGCGAGAGAGCTCGCCAGTCTCGGAGGATGATGAGCACACAACGGATAACACGAGATTGACCATGACACCCGAACAACTCTTCAAAATGCGAATGGAAATTGCTCCACAGCTCTTGTAGGTGCACTTTACTAGTCTCTTCTCCGTTTGTTCACGCCATGCCTCAGTATTGCCCTAGGAGAGATGACCCAAGCCAAGGATCTTTTGGGCCTTCTTTTATCGTCTACAACACCAGACCAACCTTCACCGGTGCCCTCATTACCTTCGACTTCCCTGACTGCCAGTATCGTCTCCAGACCTCCAGCCATCAGTTCCGTCGATGCTTTCAATGCACAACTCACCGTCGGTGGAAAAGACGAGTCCCTCAGAAAAGCAGCGGATGTATTCAAGCAGGCTGCGTCCAGACTGGAGAAAGGCCGATTGCACGGAGAAAAGTATTGGGTGAATGCCCTCAAAATCAGAAAGGCAAATTGGTCTCTTGTCCCAGCCCCGTTGCCCATCTGGGCACCGTCAGGAAAAGGTGCTGACAGAACATCCAAGGACTTTCTTGTATCTTTCGGTTTGGAGGAATGTAGGTGCACCCTTGCGGCCGCGTAGTGCCAGTCGCATCTGACACGAGTATTATAGCTCCAAAACCCTTCCGAAGAAAGGCTGTAGCTCACCTTTCCACACTCGAGACAGAATCAAGCATACTCGTGTTCCCTCATCGCCAGTCAGCTCGCCTCCGAATTTCGTTGGCTATCTCAGACTCGACCGGTGTAACCCGCACGGCTCACAATTCCGTCTCATTTCCCGGACAGCTTTCTCTGGAGGCATCGCTTACGGACGCCCAAAGGGAAGTTGTGGATGAAGAAATATTTTCCATATTGATCAGAGAAGCTAGTAACCTGCCCACATCATCTGCACGAGTCGCCGAGCGCATCATCATCATAGACCTGGATCACGGCACTGAGTTAAGGTTCGAGATGGTGCGTCTCGTACAACCACACTTTGCTTTGCTTCATAAAGACACAGGTGGACATCGACCAAGACCTCCGTGATGCATCGTGTGGGCTGGAAACCCTATCGGCGACATGTGATCTAATACACGCGATGTTGCAAGCTCTA